>LOND01001084.1:78322-102736 GCA_014220965.1 Paragonimus kellicotti
CATCCGACCGAGCGACGTCACTGAAGTCTTTGAAGCAAGTAGACCCTTCTGTTTCAGAGATTTTCAATGGTCCAAAGATGATATTGAACACTAAGAATGCACTAGGTTTGATGCTTCTAAATGCACGTTAACTAGACATTAAGATGCATCTTTTTAAATTGTTCATCTTATATAATTCTTACATTATTCTAGTCACTGAAGCTCGGTACACCCATTAGACTTCAGATGCACAACCAAATGTTACACGTTATCATATAACATACTTGATGAGCCTTGTCTTGATATGATTAGGGACTCCTTGCGGCTGTTAATGTCAACCGGATTTAGTGATTTACTTTTAGGATGCGTCTACAGGGCACCTAACCCCATTCATAATGACATGATTACCCTCATTAATGGGTTTACTTATGTTTCAACCTTACGTTCACGATATGAGAAAACTGACGGAGATTTCAACAGGTTAAGGATCTTTTGGACCTCCTTTACAGCTCCTACTAATCAAGCTGAGTTTCTCGCATTCGTCCGAATAAATGTACGGTGCCAGCACGTCTTATCCCCTGCCAGGCTATATCAAATTTCTGATCTCATTTTCTACGACAGGTATCTCCGCCGCTACTGGTCCGTCTTGGAACAACTTCCAGGAAGTGATCACAACGTAGGCAAATTCATGTCTTGATCTAAAAACAGCAAAAAAAGTCGACCGTCACCTATTATGGCCAAACTGAATTTACCCACTGGAACATGTTTACCGCGCTGTTTAGGTCCTTCAAGTGAAACACGTTTTTCTAACCTCCGATTCTAGTGCTGCAACCAAAGTATTTAACGGACACCTCGGGTTTTGCATAAACATCTAAACCCCGAAAAGGATCCTGACGCCGTACGGTGTGTGGTGAAAGTAGAACTCTAACTGTATAGGTGCAAGGTAAGCTCAAACGTCTCAACTCGCAGCATCAGAAAACATGTGACTTCTTTATCATTACGCAAAGACATAAACGTTTAAGGATAAAGAATACATAGCCAAAGTGCTCCAACCAAGTGAGAAAGAACTTGCACTCAACATTGAAGAGAAGAGCTCGGAGTTGATGCAGTTATTGAGACGCAAAAACTATTTGAGAGACTTTATTTTCTCAGTAGTAACCCCATAGGACAAGACTCTCGTGGATGATCCTGTTTCAGTCTGGGGTCTTCAGTTCATATTTTGCTACTTCCTTCAACATTGAAGCAAATATACTGCCTCCACCTCTCCCTGCAAACATAAGTACGTTCCTGTCATGTCCCTGTGGATGCAGTGGATATACGCGCTCAGTTAATTATTTTCAAACCTACTCATCTTCCTGATCCTGATGGTGCTCATCCGGTTGCTCAATCACGGAGGGGAAAAATTTTTTTCACTTAGGCCTAATATTTATATACTTACCCTAACATCAGGTTCCTTCCTTCCCCGATGGAAAAATTCTATAACTTAACCTGGCTATTAGAAGTGGCTCGCGATAGGACGTGAGCAATTATTGCCTCAGCAACCATATATCAATTTGTTCTGGGGTGTTAGAAAGAATAAACACGTCGCATGGCTAAATCGTCATCATCACAAAGTCGCATGAACCACCACCAGCATGGGTTCCTCAGCACCTTCTTGCATGATATGTCGACTTGAATTTCTTAACGATGTTACAAAGCCCGCTGAGTCTGGCGATGAAGTTACTATTATACTATTGAATGTGCAAAAGGCATCCGTTTTTGTGCCTCAAAAACGTATCCTGAACAACATAGCATCCCTAGGTGTATGCGATCCATTGGTTAGCTGGTCTGCTTCATACCTTAAAGACCGCCTACGAACAGTGAAAATGTGAGACACCTGCTCAACGCCCAGGTCATTCACCAGTGAGGTGATTCAAGGAAGCGTCCTGCGACCGCTACTTTTTCATGTCTATATAAACGATATATGTGAAAGATCTCAGTGAAGGTGTAAATTTGGACTCGCCTACGACATTATAACTGTCTACACTTTTCATCAACGCTCGTCTCACTTTTTGTTCAAATAATATACGGAACGTATCCATGTCATTAGAGTCCTGGTGTCAGACTTGGCCAATAAGTTTGACATCGTTGCGTATGATTTTCATATGTCAGAGGACTTTATAGTGCTGAACGGTGATAGTATAACCACCGCCATCTCAGCGCGACCTGGATATACGTTACTCAAACTCATTCAACTTCGCTGAATTTATGTCGTTCATAGTAGCTAAATCTAGACGAGCGAAAGGTTACATAAAGCATTCATTCTTCCTTCCTGTTGTTCAGCTACACCTTCATAAACTATGCGTACCACCCCAATAAGAGTACTGCACGTTTGTAGGTAGTCGCCTGCGCGAGTCTGATAGACTAGTTCCAGAAAGACTCCAACGTACATCCACGAAAAGTTTGCTGGAATATCCATCTTCTCTGAGCTACGGAGAATGCTGTAAGAGTTTCTTGATAATAACAAACGTCATGTCCATTGACAAACTCTGCCCACCTGAAGATATCCTTGAAAATGGACCTTAAGACATCTGAGGGGTACCCTCCGTAAAGCGTAACATTACATTATGTAAGCTCCGAGTTGGTCAAATCTATCAGCTTCACCATTAGAGCAAAATACATCTTGTACATAATTACGTTCGAAACTTGACCGTGAACAAGAAAATATGTATGGTAAACAACTATGGATGACAACACATATATGTCTGTTATTAACAGATCAATCACACTGGCACGCTCTAACTTCATACCTAATGTTAACCAGCTATGTGTGGTTATTCCTAAGTAGACGACAGCTGGACACACCGGAACTGTTTGGAGAAAATGAAGAAATACTTGACGAAGTTATCTCATATAAGCGCATGAATATCTCGCGCTGGAATTCATGTATCTTCCACTGATAATAGACTACCGGGGCGAACATTCTGTGTTGCTGAATATCATTTTCAATTTATATACCAGACTAACAGAGCGAGTCGACTTCAAAATTCAGAATTAATCATATATTAGAGAAAAGCGTCAGTTGAACAGCTTTTCGCGCACTATGTTACAGTAACTGTAACGGTGGTTGGAGGTGTACCTGAATGGACATATTCTCTGTCCGATTTAGTGGCAACTACACAACAATACGAAAAGTCCAGGGTGAGGTGCTGCAACAGTCAAGTTTAGGACCGTTACTTTTCGCACTGTAGGTCAATGAAATACCATTGTCTTTATCATTAGGTGACCTGTTATATGAAGACGATACATATCATCAGAAAGTCATTCGGAGGCCCGCCTGCGAGAGGCACGCTCAGATGAGCTCGATCCGTGTGAGGCGATACATAGAATTAATAATAATACAACCTACAATCGTGTGGAAAAAGTAACAATGGAGACATAACAGGAGAGAAAATTTCGGCTCATAAAAAAGCATTCGATACTCACGCTTCCGGAAAAATTGTACTCATAGTCTCCAAGGTTCGGTAAAAAAAAAGAAAAACTGAGACTGGTTTACATCAATTTGTGGGGACGATCCCTCATGTGGGGGACGATTCCCTATTACATCCTCTCCGAGTGAGCAAGCCAGAGTGGTATTAAACACCTCTTTCCCTCCCGAATTAACAAACCTGGTTTCTGCTAGTAGACTCCGCTCCAAAACTACAAAGAAGTCACTCGGACTTCTCGTGACCTTACCCGCCAAGATTAGCACGGGGGAAGTACTGGACAAAACAGTACAGCTAAAGGAAAGTCATGCCAACCTACGAGGAGTGTCACTGGATCGCTCATTGCAAGAGCGGCAGAAGCGGTCCCAGCTTGATAAAACTAGGGCGCACATCAAGGCTGACACCAAACTTCAAGCTAAAGTCAAAGTCCTCATTCCTGTTCTCAAGAGGGGATCAGTGCCCCCGAATGGATCAACCCACGTTCCCACACCCACATCAGAGGCGGCCCTGCCTCCCATTCCCCTTGGATGACAGTTCGTCTCCTGAAGAGCACCACCCGGGCTTCCCCACCCTCCTACGCCACCCACAAACCAGTAGCTTCCAAAGACGCTACAGACAAACAATCCTGCTCTAAACACCCAACCATTCAGCCTCCAAAACGTCCCATTAAGAACTATTTTATTCCTAAGATTCACAGCTCCATGAGTCTGCTTGGGTCACCTCCCGCATCTAGACAGGCTCATACTTGGCTCATTCCGGCCGCATTTTCTTCTTACGGAGCACGGTCGCTTCGACCTAACTTTTCTCCTAATCTGAAATCTCATCCAAATTTTCGGGGGTGCAAAGCTGCAAACCACCCCCCAGTATTTCAGAAAGCGAAGGCGATCCAAAAGCCATCGACTTCGAGCCAACGGAAACGGACGAAAGGTCCCAAAGAGACGCTCTCATATGCTCAGGCTGTGATGAAACGTCCCGTACCCTCCAAGAAGGCTCAGGTAACTCGGACGCCGACTACGCACTCCCCCTCGCTTCTAGCACTGATTTCTCAAGCGCTTCCTCGCGCGCTGTCGTCTCTTTTTGCGCCCAGCCAAACGACGGAGGTAAGCTCCTTCAATGGTGTTGTTACACTAATTGGTCTAAGCCCTTTCTGAAAACAAAACTAAACTACCAGAAATCAGACAATTGGTCCACGACACTTCCCTCCCATATTCTTGCTTTGACAGAGACCTGGCTTTCCACTGACATCAGTGATAACGAACTGCATGTTCCTGGGTACTCGTTGTATCGAACAGACTCCTCCCGTGGACGCATGGGAGGCTGTGCTGTCTTTCTGAGCCAGAAGCTCCCAGTGCCAACTGTCATAGAGGAATTTACCTCTCCAGATAAATGCGACGGACTGTGGTTCAAACTCCAACTTCGTAGTCGTGACGCGCTCCTTGTCGGTGTTATTTACCGATCGCCGTCATGCAGGCATCCGACTGACGAGGGATATACTTTACAGCCCTAGACCGGCCTTCTCGTCCCAAACGTTTTCTCCCATCTCTCATTCATGGGTGAACTTTACGGGCACCCAAACTCAACTTTATAGCTGCTTCTCAAGAGGACTCTGCCTGCGGATTTTCGAAATCCCTGGCATTGTTAATCCATGAAAAAGCCTGGACACAGCATGTCGAACTACCCACACGGCACCGTCCAGGACAGATACCCTCATTGCTTGATCTGGTTATCACGAATGAAGCTCATTTAGTAGATAGAGTGGTCATCAAACCACCGCTGGGACACAGTGACCACATGCTACTAGCTTTCGACTTTATCTGTTACTGGCTCCAAAATGCCGCAACAAGGACTTCATCTAGAAATTTCCAGATGGCTGACTTCGGCGCAGTAAAATCATTCTTGAGTACACTCAATCTTGTGTCTGACTCTGTAAATTCGAACTACCTTACGTTTAAAGCCGCCATTCACGAGGCCGATGAGGCCCCAATTTATCCCTCGTAAACTAGTATTTCATCCACTGCGCTCACCCCCCTTCCGCGGAACATACGTCGTCTTCTTGACCTACGTTCCCGTCTATTCTCTAAGCACAAGCTGACGGGCAAGCCGGAGGATCTAAACGCCTTCCGCTCCGTACGAAACAGGTGCAAGCGGGAAATTCGTCAACACACCCAACGGACACAGTCAAAGATCCTGCTAATAGCCCGCGAGAATAAGAATTTTCTCTTCAAGTACATGCGCCGCCAGAGAAAAACTAAGCCCTCGGCGCTTTCGCTGCGGCTTCCCGACGGGGAAACCTCCTCCAACCCCCAGGTGGTTGCTGAGACGTTCAGAGAATATTATTCAGCAATCTACAATGTGGTCCCGCCAAACTGGCATCCGGTTCTCCCGCGGAGAAATTTCCAATGCCCACTCCTAACAGCTGAATTCTCTGTGCTCGACGTTCAGGATCTCCTTGCTTAAGATCAATCCTTATAGTGCAATGGGACCAGACGGGATCCATCCTCGGATCCTCAAAGAAGCGGCCCTTGGTTTGGCGGTGCCCCTCCATGGTTTGTTTAAACAGACACTTCGGACCAGCACTCTTCCGGAGGCATGGAAAGAGGCCATTGTCACACCTATTTTTAAGGCAGGCGATCGTCACTCCCCTGCTAGTTACCGGCCGATCAGCCTTACCAGCATCCCGTGCAAGGTAATGGAACGTCTTTTAAAACGCTCCATCCTTAGGCATTTCTTCGCAAATAACCTCTTCTCCTCTACCCAGCATGGCTTTCTTCCCGACCGGTCATGCATAACCAATATGCTAATCTTTATGGATAGCCTGACAGACGCCAAAGACAATGGCCATATCTCGGATGCTATCTTCTTCGACTTCGCCAAAGCTTTTGACCGTGTCCCACACGGTCCCCTTGTACATAAACTAGAGGCTTATGGCATCCAAGGTGAGGTTCTCCGCTGGATTGAATCCTTTCTTGGCAACAGGACTTTCAGAGTAAAAACCGGATCGGACCTTTCTTCTCCTTGTCCGATCTCCGCTGGAGTTCCTCAAGGATCCGTACTCGGTCCGATGTTCTTACATAATATATCAACGATCGTTCCTGATCTTTTTCTTTAGCACCGCCCTTTTTATGCGACGATAACTTAAAAATCCTGGCATATGCTTTGATTCCCAGTTGGCATTAAGAATGACCTTGACCGTAATTAGTGCTGGTCCAGACGCCCCTGGAAGTCTCCCTCTAACGACAGCAAAGTGCGCCGCAATATGTCCGCTCGGAGGCAGAAACCTCCTGGAAACCTATTCGTGATACAATGGGTACAACAAAGGTAACAGATATCAACGGATAAGTAGACCTCAAAAAAAGATCTAGGGATTTGGCTGTCGAGCGGTTTATCTTTTTCTTATCACCATCAGATGGCCGCAAAAAAGGGATTTAGGACTCTTGGGATGATAAAAAACCCTTTCCCCGCATAGACAGGCATGCCTTTCAGTCGCTCTACGGGTCTACATACGACCACTGCTTGAGTATGCTAATCAAGTCGTATACACCGGCTTGACAAAGGACATACTCACCATCGATCGTGTCCAGCGAGTAGCTAAACTGAAAATGGTCAGGCTGCGACATTTTCCTACGAGTTCGGTCTTGAAATTGTTTGATCTACCACTTGAGTTTCGAGACTCAGAGTGGAACCTAACCTTAATCAATACACACTTTTTCTTTAGCACAGGACTAGTGCAGCGATTCTTTACCCCAGTAGTCGATAACAGTCGGAGGGGTCACAACAAGAAGCTCCATAAGCTTCGACCCCGAACCTTCCTAGACACAGTTCACTACTCTTAACAGGGTTATCAACCACTGGAACGACCTTCCATTAGAGGTTGTTAGCTGCTCTTCTAGGGACCGTTTCAAAGTGTTATTAGATTCTCATTTACTTAAAACAAAATGTTAAATTAGTATTTTGTTCTTTTCTATTAGAAAAGTTTTTTTTACTATGTTCTCGTTTCCTGTCTCCCAAGAGCGGTTGCTACCCCAGTTTTTCAATGACTGCCTTTCAGGGTCAACAGAAAGCGCTGATATCACGGACCAAACGACTGATCCGGGTGAAATTTGGCCCACCTCGAAACCCGTGAACAAATCGCTAAATATCGCTTGAAAAACAGAACTGGATCCTGACCTTTAATCAAGGTCATGCCAGAAAGAAGTGATTTGAGGCTGGGGGAAAAAGAAAGTTGAAAGATTTCGTCATCATTCGATATAAATGGTCTCGGAAAAATGTGCAGAAGAATTTGACGGGAGGAGGGGAGACAGGAAAGTTCGAGTTTTTGCGGAAAAATGGGCGGACCTCTGAACAGGACTTCGCTAATTGTCTAAAATCGACGGAATTTCGCAAATCTTTCGAGTTGTCCGATCAATACGGGATTTTGAGTGTCCGGACGTTGTAGCATGTTTTATTTTGTTGACCGTATTTGTGGAATCAAGAACGAAAGGCGTAATTACGCGATAAATGGCTTCAACTGTCCTTAATTTTATTGGTCGATTTGGAGAGAACGTGAACCGTCTTGTGTGGTACAATAACCTCAAGTTGATAAATGGGAGAATGTTGAATGGTCATGTGAACCGTGGTATGTAGTATCCTGACAAACCTTTACATGTGAAAATTAATAACTTTGTGTTAGCAAACAGTTGTTATCATATAACGCGGAGAATATCATGGAATGGTTTACTACTTTTATCGTCCCTTAGTGGAACTAGTAAGTTTGTCACCCTGTGAATAATGGTCTCAATGTAATGCCAGAGTATATCTACGGAGGTTGGAGATAGTAATTTCGGAAAGGCCATTAGAAAGATGTCCATATTTATGTCATCCCTTTTAAAATAGCCGCGCAATATTTGACGAGACATGAATGAGCCTGAGCAATGTCACATCGGGATCACCCTAACCTATTGGAATTTCATTGCTTAGGCTCTCCACCGAAACAGGCCCACTAGTGATGACTGCCTAAACTTGGAGGCGTAAAATCCTGGCGCCACTGATGGAGCCTAGTACATTTTCAAGTAACACTTATTCAATAGTGGTGTGTAGAAACGACGTTACAGAAGAGTCTCGACTGCAGTGCGTGTCGCTGAAACGTAGGGGTGTACCGACTAAGTATGTGAACATACTGTCGGCGCTTTATTCCCATACTTCAGCTCAGGTTAGGGTTTACGGTGAAGTATCTGACAGTTTCAGCACCAGGGAGCGGCGTACGTCAAGGCTGTCCCCTTTCACCACTTTTATTCAGTCTCGTTATAGTCGAAATAATGGAGGACTGTCTGCGGCACTCAAATGATGCCGGCGTGGACCTCCTACCTGGTGAAAGACTGACTGATCTTGATTATGCTGACGATAAGGTATTGCTGCTTGACAACTTTCAAGCGGCACAAACAACACGATGCTATTTCGCGTTCTGCTAAATACTTCAGAATACGTTTCACAACCTCAAAATGCGAAGTGCTTCTGCAAGATTGTTGTGATTACGTAGATTTAATGTTAGATAATGAAGTCATGGAGATTGTTGACCGGTTTGTATACCTGGGAAGCTGCATCAGCGGTGGCGGCGGAGGTGTAGGGAATGAAATAGAAGCGCATATTTCCAAGGCTAGGGCGGTGTTCGCTAATCTGAGACATCTATGGCGACAGAGAGGTATTTCCCTAAAGCTTAAGGTAGTTTATCAAACAACAGTGAGGGCTGTATTACTTTACGGCAGCAAAACGTGGCCGCTCTCAGAGTAAAGGACGTGAACCGTCTTCAGGTATTTGACCACCGATGTCTGCGGTCAATCGCTCGTATCGGATGGCACCAGCGATTAAGCAACGAGGAGGTTAGGAAGCGGGTGTTTGGCACCGATTGTCAGTCGCTACATTTGCACAGACTTAGATGGTTAGGTCATGTACTAAGGATGCCAGCTAGTCGTTTGCCACACCGAGCACTGTTTGCGACGCTGCGGCCGACTGGCGCAAGGTGCGAGGTGGACAGATGATGACCTGGCGTAGACAAATGAAATCGTTCACGAAGGGGTTGGTCACTGTAGGTCGGGTTCGTCTCCCGGGCTGGGGCCCTCGCGACTCACAGAGTCGGTGGCTTGAGACGTTAGGTGAGATGGCGGCTAATCGAGCTCAGTGGCGTGAATGTTGTCGTTGTTTGGCCGAGTTGTCTGTGAAGTGAGTGCACTTAATGATGCGGGGCAGTGAAAGCCGTAAGGAAGCTGTCTTGCTGATGACGCCTTACTTTCACTTACAGCTCGGTTGTTTGTTTGCAAGGTGTAGGCACCTTGATGTTGAATGTTTGAATATAGACGTAGCTATTTTTAGTAGTTAGGTCCACTTCCCCTCCCCTCTTTTTCTTCTTTCCATATAGGTTTTTTTTTTTTCGTGGTTGTGTGGCAGTTAAGCATCAGTGTGAACCACTGATGTATTGCTGTCTATGATGATGATGGATGATCAAAATATCCTAGGATTAAAATGTTACCTGAAGTCCATTTGACGACTTTATGTGAAGTGGTGACTAGGTTGCCGTCGTATACTGTCACTTACGGGCGAGCGGTATATAAGTTATAAGGTATGAAGATTGTTTGAACAAAGACAGATGCCTACCCAAATGTACTCGGGTGATAGACGAAATGGTGCATCGTCTAGTTTCATGTGGTCTGTATGATTAGAAGAGGTGAAGTGCATCGTCAGTCTTCCCTGTCGATCCTATATTCACCTTCGATCTCCACCGCTCATTTGTTTTTGCAGCACCACAAAAGATGCTTTGCTAGGCCATACGAGATTGTTTGCGCACGTTTGCAAGGAATCGTTTACCTTGTTTGTGCAAACCATGAATATCTCCAGGCCACAGCACTTTCTACTAAACGATTGCGCGGATATACACTACCAGCACCAAACCTACGTCCATCTGCTTCATCTCAACCAACTGGTGTCAATTCGCAAAACCTGTCTAGGATACTTGCCAGTTTAGACGTCGCGTATTATTTCCAGGTGTTGGCATTAATCCATTTGTCGATCTTTAACCTAGGCGCATTCATCGCATATCGTTTTCTGCACTAAAGTCTTTAGATTTTCATGTTGAGTTCCAACACTTTTTACTATATACCCACTGGCACTTGACCTACGTCACTATGGTATATAAGGTCGTTCTTTTCAAAACGTTCAAAAAAAAGATTTTGAAAACAAAAACTGTTCAACAGGCATAGTTAAATTCCATTTGGGTGAGTTACATATTTCTTTCAGGATGCTTGCTCCGCGTGTGTCTGTTTTTCAGACATTTTGGAACGCTTGAACATGTTTGCTGAACCTCCGAAGACCGTTCAACGGAAGTCCTCTCAAGCTCCCATCTTCTAGCCTACGACAGACAATTTATCCTGATTGCATTTGTACACCTTGCACCTTTCAGGGTTTTTACATTGTAGAAGCCTAGCGGCTTAGAAGGAGGTACAATGATGCTACCTATGTCGAGTCTCTGTCAGCACCCAACTGGCACACTTCGACCGCATCGTTGTGGAGTAAACCAACTAGCAAATCGACTCGGGAAAATCCCACCTGCCCTCCGCTCTGCGCCCTACATACACGCATTCATTAGGCCTCATCACCGGTGTGGCTCTTGACTGTCTCCTTTGTGTGAGGCTCGCCACACCACGGTCATCACTCATGCGAACGCAGGTCATCGTCGACAGTCTGACATGTAATGACTCGGACGACCTCGGAAGTACGCAACTTCCTCAGCTGCACTGCCACATTCACCAGTCTGTACACTGAGCTCGGCAGTTCACACTATTTACACATTGGCGTAAGGAGGGGAACCTTGTGGTCTTAGGTCTTTTGTGTATGTACTCATGGCATCGGGAGTGCCATGAACGAAACCACAAGGGGGTGGCCCACACGTCGATACCTCCGGTTGCATGATCGAAGGTTGCCTACCGCCACCCTTCTGGGGGGAGGCTTGTGTAGTGACCAGCGATCGTGTGGCTTCTCTAAGGATCCCGGCTGCAACCGTTTTCCCGCTTGTTTGTTCTGTACGCATGATTCTGTGTACGCCTGCTATAGGAGGCCTGATATGAACTCAGTGCCACTTTCTTCAGTCGTGCAACTAATTGCACGCAGTGAACGCTTGTCCTTTTCCTAACGACTCATCTACTATTCCATTCTTCAAGGTCGTTTAGCCCGAACCTTTTCGAGCGTTGTTTAACGCACTCGAAGGTTCCACGCACTTTTCGCTTGGCGCGCTTTTGAGTGCCGCCGAGTGGGCGGTAGCCCACCTCGCGCTTCTTTTCTTTCTTCTCTTGGTTGCTGCCGTTGGTCCCAGACTAGGCTAGAGCTAACTACTTATCATATTTCCAAACATTGCTGGAAATATACGGTTTGTTTCCAAACCTCACTGCGTTCTCTAGTTCGATGCCTGTTGGGACTACGTTTCGAATGCTCTTCAGGAAAGGCGTTTTAAATTGTTAGTGGACGAGGGTCTAGCGCATACCCACTTGTCCACTACAGACCGCTGAAGAGCGATCGTAACGGTAACGATGTTCGTAATACGACGGAGCTAAAAAATTGGGTGAAAGATCCGTGTAGTATCGTCAAGCGACTGCGCAACGAAGAGAAGAGCAGGCCGGTGTGCACAAATTTTGTATTGTATTGCATGGTTACGAATTAGTTTGAACAACACGCGAATGTGATACAAAAGACGTGGTCGTACAAGAGTGAAGCATCAGTAGTTAACAAACTGAAAGAAAGCTCTACAAGGTGATGCCAAAAAATACGTTCAGATGCATCGTCAAGAAATTTCGCCATCTCCCGATTTTATTAGCTTCGAAAAAATATTGAAGTAAGTCATTTGGATTGATGGGCTGCAGGAAACGTCAAAACCCGGCAAACAGTTGAACAGACTCCAGTGCATGACGTCTTTGAATGCTCGAAAACGCCGGAAAGTTATCAATTTCGCAAGTCGTTCAGTCATCACGGTGTTTTGAGTGCCCAGGCGTTGTAATTTTCCTCGCATAACAGGTATTTGTGGGGGCAGTGAAAAAGGAGTTCAATACATTAAATGGGAAAATCTGGTGTGATCCTGTTTATTATGACGAATAATACAACGTATTTTCTGAAAAACTTTATGCCTTGTTAATGTTTTGTATTAGTCAATAAAATACATAAGGCTGGCGAGTACTTGTTACAGTATATCACGGCAATTAGGTAAAGGGCAACTATTACCAGAAAAGAATCAATACGGAATTTTGATTTCAATTTGTCCCACATAGCCGATATTTAACCTGAAATCGGTGGTTTGTAAAACAGATTGTTGGGCGGTTTAAAAAGTGGGTTAGAAGCAGAGGAGGCAGTACACCGGGTAACTCGAGATTTATCTCGAAGCTGGTTCCTTACTCTTTGGTTCGTACGCCCAAAGTTTCCCAGCCTTATGCTAACGCGATGCGGAAGTCGTAACGAGAAAACAGTGGGTCTGCAAACAAGCTTTATTTGATTATTCTCTCGCCGTACGACGTAAGAGAGCCTCTAGCACAACCGCACGGCAGCCTCCAAAGACGAATGTCAACGGACAATCCAATCTCTCGTCAGAATTCAAACAAGGACCGGATTAGTAAGGCTGCGTCCCCAACGATAATGGCTGAATCACCGTTATTCTAGAGAATGTAACCTACAATCTTGAAGATGACACGGACTCATCATACAACCACGAGTAGAAATGCGATACTCACGCCAAGACACTAACTTCGATATTAGTAGTTTGTATAAATTTACAGCCACAAGGAAATGTGGATATGTACGGTAGCATCAGTTACTTGGAGTTTAGAATTCCGGTGACGTCGAGAAAGATCTCACCAAAAGTTTTATTTCGATGGAGAGGAGAATTTTTTTCGTGTTTCGGACCATTCTATAAGTGCACAGTTTTTGCCTGATGATCGGCAATCGCTAAACACCCGCTGCTATTAATTGTGACGTGAAGACGTACTAAGATGAATAGATTATCACAAACCAGCATATATATATATATGTGGATAAATGTATATGTCGATTGTAAACCTGTTTTTAAATATACATAGGGTCATTCCGCTGAAATCACTGCTAAGTTCCTAATTTACACTTCTCAGTAATCCAGATAATGCGTACACAATATTGCACATGAATGGAATGATGTATTTGTGCAGCAGATGATTTTCTAGTTGGGATGTGAATAAATGATACAGCTACAACAAATTGTTTCAACCAAGTTGTTTTCGAGGGGAGCTTGACAGTGGGAACGTGTTTGTGCTTCATTTGCAGCCGAGGACTAGATGTTTCTCGTTCAACGAAAGTTATCAGAGGATACACAAAGTTTGAAGATAGACACCGTGTTTGATGGCGTGAGATATTTGTCTAGGCCCTTCATAGAACGCTGAATATTGTTACTGGCTCTGATAGATTCGGAAGCTTATTCCAAATATAGGAATATTTTACAATAAAGAAGTTGGCGCGTATCTTTTTCCGAGCTGTCAGGGTTGGCGAAATGGAAACTATATATTTCGGACCATATGGACAGTTGTGTTGCAGGTGAACGGCAAACGTTTCAGTAATGGCGTTCGAATGCATCAGTTCATATAGAGGTGTCATTCTCAATTTTAGTGTACGTAAACAGAGTGGATCAAAACCAAGTGTTTGGCAGCGTTCTGTTTAGGTGAATGAGGATGAATATCCCAATAAATGTTTGGTAGGTACCCACTGGAGATTTTCTGTCGGAAGTCTCTCAGACTTACCCATATGTTACTGCCGGTGATGTGGCTAGTGTACCACATTACTGCTTCGTTAGTGGATGCTTATTTATATACACACTGTTTTTAACATTGACGTTAAATGTTCATTGTTCATATCACGTTTACCACAAGTTGTTGGAACCAGTCCAACAGAATAATACCCAGTCTGTACTCACTATCGAAAACCAATCGACAATGAAAACAAGGACTCAGCGCGTTGACCCTCGTGTATTAGTATCGACCCTGGAAAATAGTGTACAGAGAAAGCACGTCAAGCTAGCGAGGCACGGAGCGAGTTGTGTTTTTAGCCCCGGGACGGATATTACAAAAAGGTTGTGATCTTGCGATAGATACGATTGCCTGCGCTGTCTCCGGGAGTCTCTGTATCCACAGTTCGCGAAGCAGAGACTCGTCCATGTGTGACGTACCTAACAGTTGTTGCATTTCCCGGAGTAGGGTCGTAGGGCGTTTGTCGCCCAGCTTTAGCTCGCTAAATAGTTGCTGCAAACGAGTCTTTTCCGATGGAGTGACTCGCTTAATTACCGCTTCCTTGAGAGTTTCGTAGCGGTTCTCTGTAGGCTGGTTTACTAAGACATCTCGGAGTTGTGTCGTGACCTCTTTTGGCAAACGAGACACTAACTGGCTGAATCTGGCCTGGTCGGAAGATACTCCGATTATTGCAAAATTCCGCCTCTAGGTGTATGAACCATAAGATAGGGTCCATTTCTAAGAACGGCGGGACTACAAGCGATACGGCCACGGTGGGGTACTCGAAAGGCTTAGAATCGTTATCAGACATGGGTATAACAATTAAAAGTTACACAGTAATAAACGATTAAACCGGTGATATAAAATTAATAACCAAACGTATATACGAACAGAAAAAACTGTCGAAAACGCAAGGCAAAATAGTGATATGGAACGAACTCACCGAAAACGGCAAAGTGTAACGACGCGTTCAAAATTATTTCGGGCTCACCAATTGTTGGAACTAGTCCAACAGAATAATACCCAGTCTGTACTCACTATCGAAAACCAATCGACAATGAAAACAAGGACTCAGCGCGTTGACCCTCGTGTATTAGTATCGACCCTGGAAAATAGTGTACAGAGAAAGCACGTCAAGCTAGCGAGGCACGGAGCGAGTTGTGTTTTTAGCCCCGGGACGGATATTACAAAAGGGATGGCTTGACTAAAACAAAAGTAGGTAAAAAACCAAAATCATCAAAAGTGTACAGGTGAATGCGACTATCAAAAATATCATTTATTATAGTCGCTACACAAGCATTAGAGGAGTTCGAAGTTCAACCCTGCATTAATTGCGTGATATGTTTTATTATTAATCAAGTATTCATACCTGATGAGGTGTTTACTTAGCGATTAACAAAATGTTCACACCTTTTCAATTTGCGCAAGTTAGCGCTGACAGAAAAAACGCGGGGCTTTTCAGGAAACATTCAGTTTATTTTGCAAATCACGGTACCAACACAAATAGCGGAGTCTGTTGTGCAGCCAACTGGCCACTCGCGTACGGTCCACTGTTTCTTTTCTAAAAACTGAGCAAATTACCGCAACAACATAATCCAGGCAATCTTTCTTGTGCTCACAATGCCCTGCTATGTATGGACTGCGTTTGAGATCACTAGGTCGGAAACCAACACCCCTAATCGCTTGATCCCACTGCCCGGCTGTAATGTTCCAAAAACAAGATTCCACCGCTGGCAAATTAATGACGATCACTTCTGACCAACCGGTGAAGTCTGCTTGTGTTCCACGTGGTTCCGAATAGCTATGAACACATCCGACAGAATCTACCGCACCGCAGTGCCACTGGTAAGTCTCGTTGAAATCGAACAGGCAGTTTCTTGTGTTGGATGGAATAAATGCAACTCGAGCAACGCGACTGGAGCTAAAAAGTGTGTTTGTATGGGCCGACTCAACAGGCAATGGCAGGCTGCGTGGATTAATTAAGCAATATGAACTTCCACAAATTTCACACATATATGGCTTTTGACCGTTATTTGTGCACACTAGATTTTTGTGCCTTGTATACGTTGGTTTACATAAATCCCTCTGGCAACATGAACGCTCAAACCGGACTAATGACTGAAACATGCTAGTTCGGCTTTTAGCACAAGTTGGTTCATTTGTTTTCAGTAGGTTGGAAATCAAGCAATAAGAGCTTATGATCACGCAGCAATTAAGAAGGTGTATAAATCCACGTAGAAAGACGTTTGTTCTGCACCTGACGTTCCAAATCAGTTGTTACGGTTCACATGACATCATGTGATTAGGTGTCAACGATTTACGGTATTGACATGAGCGCTATAAATAAAACAATTATAAAACCACCACTAAGTTTACATGAATCATCGGTAGGCTCATTTTGTCACGTGAACCAAAGATGTTGTCAAACTTGTGCTGTGTCGCAGATACACAAGACTAGCCCCTAAAATATTCCATATTTCATAGAACACATGATAAACCATTTACTGTTGTGGTGACGAAGAACAGTGTGTGACGACACTCATCTAGGCATACTTGTTTTGTCCATTTATATATATATATATATATATATATATATATATATAACTTGTCATACATAAGTATGCTAGTTGGTTGTCGTGATTCAGCTAGGTTATAATTGTATTTGTTAGTTGTTTGTATGTACGCTGTCTTGCCTTTATGTAATTTCGGCCGTGCAGCTATCTCGGGATGTTTCAGGTTTGCTTGTGGTCCGGTGTAAAATAGTTGGGGCAAACGTATTACCCTGAGTGTATATTGATGCCCAACGCACAATTTCAGTTTTACCTCACAGTAATTTAACTTCATCTGCGCATCGTAGGTACATGTGCTTACGAGTGAACGGATTGACTATACTCTAACCTAGCCTTAAAGATGACCAGGTTGAGTCAGGCCGTACTGAGAGTCATACCTTCAGAGCAAGGCGTTAAAAAGTTTACCTGAAGTTCCTTGCTCTTCATCGGTTGTAACCCTTTATAAAACTTCGGTTCAATTTAGTCCTCAGTGTGGTGATCAGCGATCGTACGGCTTCTCGGAAGAACCGTGCAACAGTTTTTTTCGCTTGTCTGTCCTATACGCATGCCACAGTGATCCTGTAATCAAAGGTCTGTTACGAACTCAGTGCCACTTTCCTCAGTCATGCAACTAACTGCACTCAGTGAGTGCTGTTTCCCTGACGACACATTTATTCTGCTATTCTCCAGGGTCGTTTTGCATGCATTTTTTGTTCGGTACGATTGAGTATCACCTAGTAGGCCAGAGCCCGCCTCGTAATCATCCCCCTTTCTCCTCTTGGTTGCTGCCGTTGGTCCCAGACTAGGCTAGAGCTAACTACTTATCATATTTCCAAACTGCTGGAAATATACGGTTTGTTTCCAAACCTCAATGCGTTCCTTTCGTTCGATACCTGTTGGGGCTACGTTTCGGCTGTTCTTCGGGAAGGCCATTCTAAATTGTTGGTGGACGGAAGTCAAACGCACACCTACTTGCCCATTACAACAGGACTTGCGGCAAGTGTGAATGATGTCCAGTTTCCTGTAATTGTGAGTGCCATGGATCCTACCGCGTTGCAACAACTGGAGAATTCGGAGCTCCGCTTCATTTTCGCCAGGAAGAACCCGTACGGGGTGAAATGTTTTTGAGAGCTGTGGTCTGATATGGCAATATCATCGATTGATGAATGGAATCAATGTCAATTTTGATGTACTGTAACCCTCTTTCGGGCCCATAGTTGCAGGATCAAGTAGTCACGGATTACGCCATATAGGAATCCAAAAGAACACTTAGACATAGAAGAGACAAACAGACTGAGAAGCGGAGAGATTGTTCACTATTTTAATGCCATTCCTAAGAGGAATTGTCGCATTGCAATAACACGAAGAATAGCATAACGGGCGACGTAAAGGACAAGACTAGGTACCCAAGTGGCACTGGAGAACACATCCATAAATAGCATCTAACTGAAGGCGTTTCTCTCACTAACTCCAGGCGGACTGTCAGCCAACATTTGTCAGGCCCATGCTGGCAATCGATCGCCGCAGTGGTTGATATCACTTTCGATGACGGCGTTCTACATGCGTTCATCACTCTACATGAAAAACATTTAGCCCGAGCATTAGTCTTCAACAGGGATTTAGCTAGTTCCAACACATGTCCTCTTAGCGCCGTTATCGTTGCGAGTAAACGGATCACTGAAAGGGCAACGGAATTAAGAAGAAGCAGCTATTGGGTTCCGTGTCACCACGCGTAGAACCACAGAGCCAGGCGCGATAATGCTGAAACGGAAATACAGGTACAGTGTCCGAGCCAAGAGAGAAAATGATCATGACGGGCTTTGAAAATGGAAACAGAGTTGGCAGGTATTACATGCACAGGGGAAAAAGGTCCCATGCCTTACAGACGCATTGTGAGAAGCTATGCTTATAATCCAGTCGGCTATGTTGTATCTGAATTTTAGGCGGATGAACCCCAGATCGCTGACTCTGGCCATATTAATCAGGTTGCGCGGGTGGTCGGTGGTTTAGAAACCCAAGCAAATGAAGACCAGTTCAAACTTAATCCGGCGGAAATCTGAAGAACAAATATTCAGTTCCGTAAGACATGTGTTATGGTTTAGAGAAAAGGCGTCCAATAAGGCGCAATCTTTACTGCCCAACTCACTGGTTGCCAGGTCACATGCTCGGTCCACGACACATCCCCGGGTTTCCGCTCACACGTCGTGTGCACTTCTGCCCGGTTTGTGTGTGTGTGTGATCGACGCCTTCTATCGGGGGTTTTCCGCCTGCCATTCCTCGTCCGTTGATCCGATCTTGCTGGACCATCGCTCGCGTTGTCCGCAATCCGATCGTTGTGGGCTTTTGGACGTGCCTCACTGCCGCGTTGAGGTATTCCGCCGAGAGTTGGAATACTCGCACCTCCGGTTTGGTAGTCCACTGTCATTGGAGCTAGCTCTTAACTGAAGAACGGCCTTGGTGGTACGCCGCTGAACGTTTCCGATGGGACATTTTGTCCTTGTGAAGAATGGGCGGTAAAATGGCAAATCCATGCTTGAGGTGCGGTCAAATGAAACTGTTATAGAGAAGCTTGAAACAGTTAGATCAAACTGCTCGGAAAGTCACTTGAGAAGCGTCAAGACGTTCCTTATAGTTGCATTCAAATTGAAGAAGCTCGACAGGGATTGCGGAATGGTCGCCTCTAAATCCTCCTCTACCAGAACAGACTGAAGAGGGAGACCATTCAGTCAGCAAGTAATACTCGACAACTGTCGAATATACTTAATTGTACGTTCTTCCGACAAATAACAGAACCAAGTCGAGTCGCTGGAAACGTGGTACTATTGACATAAACAATATAATCAATTACAAGAAACAAACCTCAATTCGTTTGCGTTCGTGGGATAAGGTACAATGTTTGGCCGCAATAGGCCGTCAAGGGTCCAAAGGCACGGCAACTAACAAGCACAGGCGACCGACAGGCAAGGACGAACCGACGAAATGCGATCGGATCGGTCTGATGTGTGTCTAAATAGCCGGCCTTCGGACAGACCGATTAGTTGGCGACAGTTTCACGGCGGCCCATAAGAAGGCCGTATTCACAGGGGTGGGGAGGGTGCGAGTGACAGATAACAATGGGTGTGTGGGCAGGTGAGTGAGATTCAATGACTGAGGGAGGCGGGCTGGAGAAATCAGTACTTTTAGACGCGGGTTGTGAGAATAACAATAACAGGCGTCTAGTTAGATGGGGTCACGGGAAGAGTGCGACAGGGTCAACGAGGGGAATTTTGACCTCCAAAAATGTCCTACAGTAACCTTACACTTCTCCTCGCTGAATGCAAGCTCATTTGTCTGAGACCCATGATCGTTTTGAAGAATGGAATGAGCATTCAGTGTATCCAATGACCACCAGATTTTAACGTCACCCGCAACCAATAGCAACGGAGACGAAATCGAAAGAGGAGAGATCATCGATAACGATAAAGAACGGTAGCAGACTGAGGCTAGAACCTTGAGGAACATCGCTGAAACTGTCATGTAGGCTGGAGTACTCACAGTTAACTTGTACGCGATAACGTCGACTGATAAGACGTGACTCCAGTCACTTGAGGAGATTGTCTTGCACTTCATCGTGATGGAGCTTGTTAATCAAAACCCAGCGGTCCACCCGATCAAAGCTTTGACGAAATCAAGGCAAATGACGTCAGTGTCAATACCCTGGTCAGCTGATTCTGCTCACTTATCAATGGCTATCAGCAAATTTGTTGTGGAAAAATCACCCTTTTTAAAACCGTGCTGCAAACCAGGGAATAAGCTGCGAGGCGACAAGTACTGATGGAGAGAGTCATGACTCGTCGCTTCCAACACTTTTGACAAGCAAGGTATCACGGCGATCGGACGATAATTACCAAGATGACTGCGCCCACTACCTTTTAAGACGAGTAACATTAGCAAGCTTCCAAATCTCAGGCACCAAGCCGCTTGAAACAGAGTGTGTAATTAACAGTCTAATGGATTTAGCAAGCAGCTCAGTGGTTTCGCTTAATGCTTTGGACGAAATACAGTATGGGCCAGCAAAGCTATCCTCGGGGCTTAGAAGCTTATCAAGAATAGCTGTAGACAAAGTATCCACAGTGCTGATGCTGTCCAGCAGGTCGACAGTTCAAGTCCGAGAAGATGGAGAGGTTTGAGAAAAAATGCTTCCTTGAAAGTCCGCCAAGACACTCGCAGCTTCTGCATCAGACCTCGTAAGTCCGGCGGGACCCAACAGCTGTGGTGCTTCAGCCTTTGCTCTCCTAATTTAGGATGCATATCAAAACAGGCTTTTCAGGCCTTTGACGAAAAGTGCGGTTAGCTGTTGCTGATGATGCAGGTGATTCTCTCGGATAAGCGTGGTGCATTGGTTTCTGATTTGCGCATGAACAATGAGATCACTCTTGGAATTGGGGTTTTGATGACTCGCCCACGCATGCAGTTTCTTAACAACGAGTTTGAATGTTCAACTGAAAAGGTGACATGAATTTTGCTTGATAACAGCCAGTGGTGTAGACTTCTCAACGGCTATGATGAGAACGTTCGTCAACCTAATACGTATTTCATGAAAAGAGTGGGAAGGGTTAAATTTGACCGATTCTGCGGTGTTTTATACCGTTACAAATGGCAGAACTGATCAGGTTAGTGCTGCGGATGAAATCCAACAAAATCACTGTATAATCGTTACGCCTGAGTGGGCAAGGGCTTCGAATTTATCGACCATTGGGTTGTCATTAGTGAGGGTATAGCCAAGACGGGAGGGAGTATGACCATCTTGACAAGGTATGAAAGCTTACGCATCCTCAGTAAAACCCAGTGTTTTCATTAAGTACAGGAAGCATTCTGTTATGGAGCTTCCCCAACCCATGTATGAGAACGCAGGGGAATTTACTTCCGGAAGACTGAACTTATCTATCAAAGGTGATACTTTTTAGACCTACCGAGATGACTTCATCCGTTGTACACCGAGAAGACCGAGGTCTGTGTAGCACTCCAACCAACCAAAGGTCAGCGTTAATCAAACGATCAGTGCAACAACCTGCCTCAGGAATCACAGTGAGTTTTGGATTGTAGCAAGGTAAACCCTAAAGTGAAGTGTCTATATGGAGACTTTACAGTCGAGCAGAGGTCGCGGGGTTCAGCCACTTTGTTGAACAGGCTAGGTGAGTTGTTGTAAATACATTTGATGAAGTTGACGATGAAGCAGTGCGTACTAGGTCGGCGTTGTGAATGATATGAATCATTTAAAAGATGACTAATGTACCTATCGGCGACCCCAATGCAGTCGTTTTTGTGCAGCTAAATCAACTTATAGTATCATGAAATGACTAGTGCAAACACGGTTATCAGGCTTCAGTTTCTCACATTCTTCCTTGGAACGATCGGGGTGAAATCGCACCCCGCCATGGTTGAGACAAGGCCTGTGGCGACAACGCTTCAGGATGTGTTGCTATGTCTTGGGAAGTAGTAATGGTCTTAAGGAGACATGGGCGGTATTCCTCGGTTGCAAAGTTTGGGCGGGCGATACAATGAACGCGCTGAACCTTCAAATTCACTAGCTCAAGAGTAGAAGCCAGGAATTTCCACTGGTTTCTACTATGCTCAGGCTTGTCAGTGCTGGGTCTTGGAACGTCCCGGTGACAATGTTTCAGGGTCGATCAATACTTAATGGTTCTTTTCTCGGCATCTTAAGTCTCTATTGTTTTTCCAGGAGTATATTTTAAAAAATCTCGACTCGGGAAACACTAATGAGCCAAAAGCACTTCCTTCGTGTCCCCGTTGGTCGTGACTTCTCAGACTGCACAGAACCACGTAACGGAAGGCGGACAGAACGGTTTGATTCACGTTTTCGCGCGTAAGTCCCGTCAGGGCTCGCGGAGTTTCAGAGAGCAATCAGTGCATCTGGAGCAGTCCTGGATTATCACAGAGTCCCCTGGAGCAACTAGACTCAGCCTCGTTGAAGCAGTTGCACGAACACCTTCGAAGTTTTTGAACGGCTTGAGGCCGGCTGCATACTTCTTTTGTCTACTTCACTTTCGGCGCCGATATGGTTGGCCACATTGTAAACTCGACTGCCAACGGTAATAGTCTCGCGGACTAGGTGTTGCGTACTTGTGCACCCCAAAGCGCCGGTAAGAGATACCTTAATGGACTCAGTCGAGTCAACAACAATTTGGTGGCTTGGCAAACACTGACGCAGCGGTTGGCCGAACGGACCTACATAGGTCACAAAATAACTGAACGCAATCCAAATTATTTGCAATGAAAAATCTGTGCGTATCATCAGGCACAGCCATACATGTTCGTTGAGCCCACACGTCGCAGCAGAAGCACTGCACGGTGTCTATAACAGCGAAACAACTAGAATGTAATGAATACTCGGAAGCCAAAAATTTAACGTAGAATTCAAAATTCCCGTCATTTTCGATGTTCTCCTGTATCAGAGTATCCCTTCAGGAGCTTGAAAGTCTCTGTGAGATCACCCACCTGAACCTTCGTTCGGGCGAAGAAAGATTAAAACATATAAATCGGTCTGGGTGTTCTGTTCTCCTAAATCTCACAAGCAAACTCGTGAGCCGGCGTTCGACCCTATTGAAAACATATTCGTCACTCGCCAGGTATGGCGACCATGCCTGGATGCAGCATCTCAGTTGCGACCGGACGTACACCTGTTGCAGGGCAGCAGAATATCGCGTTCCGTCATAGGTAAGCCCCTCTTTAGTTGATACATCGCTTGGTTAGACTTTCGGGCTGCCGCTGTACACTGGAAGGGAGCTTGGGAGTTTGAGGATATCTGAAACCCTGGATACCTTACACCGTTAGCTCATTCTATGCCCACTGTGCTATGTTCCATAATGGGCTAACTGACTCCTTCAAATTTAGCCTCAAGCAGCCGTTTGAGTCTGTAACATCAAGCGATAGCTACCACTATGTAGTCTGCTATATGGTATTCAAACTGCCTTGAATGTTCTCTCAACAAGTACGCTTTCAGGTAGCAAAAACTAAAAGGACAATAGGCTGTATCAGAAGGACATTCGGCCTACCGGATGCGAAGCTGGCTGTTTACAAAATGTGTGCTCGACCTCAACTCGAGTATTGCACCTTCATTTACTGTCACCTACGCAAATCTGATAGGCTTGTTTTAGAAAATCTCCAACGATCATTCACCCCACTCACCTAAAGAGCACGATGTCAAATACTTGGTATTAATCCACTGTGGTCACCAAGCCTAGAGTTGAACATTACATTTCCGTTTAAAGGGACGTCATTATTACAGCGTTTGCCGCTCACTTTCAACGCATCTCCCTATATGGCCTGAGAAATAAATGTTCCACATTACCAACACTAATGTCAAAACTTCATATGGAATTTTGGGTATCACGTGATAGCCATCCTAGAAGTAGCTGCTGGTTACCCAATCATCGTGGAGTACTATAAAAATCACGTGCCAATATTATATACTTTATTGAAAGGAAAAGAAAACATTCATATCGCATAAAGTTTTGTCGAGAAAATATCAAGTACACATTATTTGTTATACTACATGTGATAACTCCACATTCCCCCATTTGACACGTAACACTGTGTTCCTTCTCTCACTCCCACACACATACGTTACGCGAGGAAAATTTCTGCGATGAATGGACATTA
>LOND01001085.1:10587-30542 GCA_014220965.1 Paragonimus kellicotti
CTAGCTAGTCGTCTGCCACACCGAGCACTCTTTGCCGACGCTGCGGCCGACTGGCGCAAGGTGCGAGGTGGACAGATGATGACCTGGCGTAGACAAATGAAATCGTTCACGAAGGGGTTGGTCACTGTAGGTCGGGTTCGTCTCCCGGGCTGGGGCCCTCGCGACTCAGAGTCGGTGGCTTGAGACGTTAGGTGAGATGGCGGCTAATCGAGCTCAGTGGCGTGAATGTTGTTGTTTGGCCGAGTTGTCTGTGAAGTGAGTGCACTTAATGATGCGGGGCAGTGAAAGCCGTAAGGAAGCTGTCTTGCTGATGACGCCTTACTTTCACTTACAGCTCGGTTGTTTGTTTGCAAGGTGTAGGCGCCTTGATGTTGAATGCTTGAATATAGACGTGGCTATTTTTAGTAGTTAGGTCCCCTCCCTTTCCCTTCTTTTTCCTTCTCTCTTCCTGTACAGGGTTTGCTTTTTTCTTCGTGGTTGTGTGGCAGTTAAGCATCAGTGTGAACCACTGATGTATTGCTGTCTATGATGATGATGACGATGAGGATGCCACTTCACAAGGATCGATGACAATGCTAAAAGAGAGGATTATCTGATACATATGGGTGGGCGACGGGCTGAGGTATACCAGAAAGATATAGACTTTTACGCAGAGTACCTGTCTGAAGTCGCCACGTGGCGACATGTGAAAACAGCGAGCTGTGATCAGGAAGACGGTATATGAATTACCCAAATATGAGGGCCATTTTCAGACCAACAGTGTACGCACACACTCATCACCGTCAAATAGCGTCACAACCCTAGCAGCCAGCAACAACAAAAATGGTAGAAAATACCGTTTAAAGACGGGCTATGGAGAATAAGACGCGTCAGTCGTATTTTGGGTGTAGGCATACAAACTAGTGCGGCAAGCTGATACACCAAAAAGCGTGCTTAGTTGAATATGTGGTGGCCACATGACGGAAAGTGCCCTACGATTCTACTAAACGGAGCGGTTAGCACTTTAATGTTGTCGCTACGTCAATAGTTGGACAACACATAGTTCTTCAGTCACCAGTAGCGTTTGATGTTCACACATTCACCTGATATACGGAGAATTTTGTGGCAACCCTTTCAAAAACAGCAAGGAAGATAACGTCGTTGTTTATGCGTTGACGATCTACTGCACTGCTCCTACGATGATGCAAGGTAGGTCACTGGAACAATGGTAACCGAACACAGGCTCGTTGAGAACAGATCCAGTTTCCGAGCTGTACAACAGGGCTGAAAGTACACACACTGAACTCTCTTCCTGTCAATGGCTCGCATCTTTTCGTATTCACGGACGATACGGTGGAAAAAGGTGAGCGTATTTTTATTGTCTTAAGAGTAGCTCGACAGCTTATGAAATGATGACATCCGAGCGGGGGAAACGACTCACAGCCTTCACAGAAATAGGAACGCTCCGATGAGTCGACGCGCAGTTAAACACATGACAACGGTTCATTCAGGTGAGGATCGGTCGGAGGTTAATAAAGTGAAAGGATTCCGCTCTAGATTATTAACGTCGTATATCTGGTGCACCTAAATGACTTCCTAAAACGCCACTCTTAACATGCACACAACAGACTGAGTAAAAGAGGACGAGGTGAAAAACCGGCATCAAACCGCTTTACTATTTTCCAAACAGCCGGAATCACACACAAGCCCGCAAATTAGCACACAATCGGATCACGACTAAATCACACGGCACGTGCCGATTGATCGGGCGGCATCGCTCATACAGACGGTAAACTGGTTTTGGGACATGTCAGTGTGCATAGCTAATACGCGTGCGCAAGCCAAATGGCTTGCACCGAATCGGTCTCTGGTTTAGTACAGTCCTGTCAATCCGGACCAAACAGATTAGACCGCATGTGATAAATTGGTCACAGCAAACTGCACAACCAAGACTCATTTTAGGGAAATACATACAGAAGTATACGTAACCAATCCATGATTGTCAAACTCCAATAATCGATCAATTAACCGAAATACGGTCAAGGGAGTGTTCAATATAACGATTTGTGGGGAATCAGGGTAGAACAAATGTCCATTTGGAAACGGGTAATCGAATAACTGAGTTGAGTAACGTTGGAAATCACATACCGTAGCAAACAGAAAGACGTAGACCATAGTTTTACAATTAGACTGTCGGTTATTGATACGAATGAGAGTGAAATCTATCTCTTTAAAGTGTGATCCTCGCTGTCGTAACCAGTATTCGTTTGTCGGTATCCAACTGATAACCAGTGGGACGAAACTAAACCAAAAGAAATGCTATCTTGCTAGTTTAAAGAGAAAAATCACATTCCGTTATCGCGTACATCAGTTTAAATCACCAAACCTTAAGGACAAAAGTTGTCAAGATGTACCGATAAAGGTCATTTTTCTAATGTCTGTATCCCACTGATCGGGTGAGACACTAGTCACTTCGATGGCAAATTATTTATGTTTTGTATCTGGTTCTGCGGCCGTGGTCCCCGACGGTCAATAAGGCTTATTTCCTGATTAACGATGATTACAAATTCTAAACAAGAATGCTACCTCATTTAACTACCAATTTAATAGCGCTTTTAAATGCGATCAGCCCAAGAAAATAGCATAAGTATACCAGGAAAATAAACTTACTGAAATTTCTTAGAATGAAAACAGCCTGGATGTCGGGACAAAAGTTGGGCCTGAAAAAACCTGTCACAGACGGTTTACCAAGCTAATCGATAGCTCGAAAAATGACAACCAATTCGTATGGGATACTCGACCTTGATATAAACAGCGATGAATGGAGAATGTTGCCCAGGGAAGACCAACTGCTATTTTTGAAAACCAATCGTCCACCACATATCCCCGAATATTCTAGACCATTTTGATGTCTCAAACATAAAATCCAAGTAGCGGTATTCTGAGTTGTTTCTGGGCCGTCTGTTAGATAATGGGTTGGAACTATACAGGCGTTTCCAGAAGTTGACGTTGACTGCGTCAACGTCACTTCTATGTAGTCACTTTTCTCCACTTCTGTAGTCTATAAAAACCCATCTGCCACGCTCCTGACTGTTATGTTACCATGCTGATTTTATAACTGATTGTAACGTGCATGCCAATTAACAGTGTCTTGTAATATCCGTATTCAAAACGTGTCGGTTAACATTAGGACGGCGAACCATTCAACATGCACAATTCTTCAATTTGTGATGAGTGTAAAAACGTCTTTAATGTGGCCAAAGCCTTCGTTTTTGTGACATTTTTGTTTCACGTGAGCATGGCACTGCGGCCAATTTTGATAAAAATCGATAGCAGTTCCAGTTCTGGAAATTGTACGTCCTGGTCAGCGCGGGCCCAGCTGCACGGTTTAATTACGTAACTTTGTTCACAAGACGTGCCGAGGCACGTGGACTCGGTTGTTGCCGCCGTTCTATTGGTCGCGAGGTGCGAAAAAAGCTCACCTAATATTGGAGGTTTGACAATAGCGGTTTTGGCTGGATGGCGACATGAATGGTCGACGGAGTATGACGTATACGAGCGAACCTAACGTAAGTATGCACGGAAGATCAAACAAACCGTACCGTAAACGGCAGTTTGACGCGCAGTCGACTTCGTGTCATTTACGCAGAAGGGCGGTTGCAAGGGTTAGCGCTAGAAGAAAATAAACGCTGAGAGTGTACGTCTCACTTGATAGGTTTGCAGTTAAAGTCAGATAGTCAGTGGCAAAAAATCCAACCACAAGAGCGAAACTCGTCTCACGGCGGCATCCTAGTTTCGGATATGTTCGTCACTTTTACAGGTCAAACAAAATGTGTTATCCGCCAAAAGTCATTGAGGTCAGCACTCAACAGTATAGATCCAGTGAATATATCATAGGTCGGATACTAGCTCACCGATAAACACAGTCATTCTGGAACGATAAATAATTACGTCATGATACCCCACTGGGTGACGGGACCAGAGACTGGAGAAAAGTCTATATACTCATTGATTTTCGTGTACCTTGAACGGCTAAATCAAAATGGACAGGGGTTGTTAAGGGCGTTAACCCAGAGCGAACGACGTGTTTCTCGCCTGTAACTGTCACAGGCAAATGCCTTGTGCACTCGAAGGCATGCAATCGACAAAAAAGTGGCCCATCAACAGCAAACATTAAAGAGCCGGCGCGATAAACCTCATTAAACGTTGGCCAACTCGTCAGTAAAATATTTAAGAACTGCCGTTTTCAGGATAAAATCATAACAAATAGTTGTTCTCCATTTTCAGTCGAGTACGAGACATGGTGTCCAATTGGTCGAATTCGTGGGGGGAGTTTACGGCAATGCGGTGACTGATAGGTTGAAGAATAAATGGCGTTCAATAAAGCTCACCTAAGTGATCAATATTGAGAAACGGACGCACATTCGTAGAGGTAAGAGGCATTTGGCCTGCCTCTACGAAACCCATTTGCTTTCAACAACATAATTGACCGCGCACATCCCTTAACATTTCTATCCGATTTTACCGCGAGCTCAACAAGTAAGTGACTTTTTCCCCAGCTATCTAAGCATAGCTCGCAGTGGATGTTTGAGTATATACAGCACCACTGATAAACCGTAAGTGGTTTTTTGGACGATAAATATATCGGCTTGTTGTGTAGTCCTGAGCACGAAACGGCATCTTTAATCGCGTGGCGCAACAGCGGGTTAGGAGAAGAAATCAGCTGTTATTGACAAGAGTTCTCCCCCCAAAGGCTTACATCACACCCCAATATCAAGGTATTGTAGAAGATGGATAAACGCCTCGTAGCGTAACGAAAACTTCTGTAATCCTTAGTGAAAAGCTTATCAAAAAGCCACAGTACCACATGAACAGAGTAATGGTCATTTACAAGATCGCAGAAGTGTGCTTTATACATATTTACGTACATCTTCCACAAAACTAGCATAGGAAAAATTTCGACATACAAGTATCAATTGTTGATATATTGTTGTCGATGATATATATATATATATATATATATATATATATATATATATATATATATATATATAAGTGCACATTCGCTTGTAGAGAAAATCTGCAGTTCGGGATGGGCTCTCCTAGAAGAAAGACAATCCGACCAAGGCACTGAGTATAAAAGACCCCAGTCGGAGAAGAGTTTATCGTCTTGAATGAAAGTTTGTTGTGAGGATTTCTAAAGTGTATCTCCATCCTTGTGTAGCACGCACGTGATACTGCATTTTATACACTGGTTCATGCTGCTGTTGACAGCAACCAAACGTAGTTTCTTCCAAGGTTACATTGCCTTGATAAGGTAGAAGAAGAATATCATCTTCATTTGTCTCGTATTGCTCGTTTACTTCGGACTCGGTGAACAAATGTATCTCAACGAAAATGGAGCATAATATCTAGAGGTCAGTGGAAATTTGGAATGGTCCTAGAGATTATATTCACTAAATGTGGCATACTGCCGCAAAGCCTGATTCAGTTCAAGTAGCGTAGAATCCACACGTTCCTCTGTTGTGATCGGTAATTCTTTTTCTCATTACCGGTGTGAGGGGACGATTGCACATTGATTGGGACACGAAGCAATTGTTCCTGTTTTAGTGCACCCTCAAGATTTAACCGGGCGTCTAATTGTTTCTCAAACAGGTGTGTCCAAATGGATATTGGATGCACTAGTACGCGCGAATTACTTTGCTCGGAATTCCATCAGATGACACAATGGTGTCCGCCAGCCATATTACGTGCGGCAATAAACGCCAAGAACAGATGATACGTTGAAACAACACGGTTTCGTTGCAGATGAAAATGTCATATTCGTATACCCTGTGAGAATCGCGGTAACCCGACGTTCTCGTTCGTCCGTGGTTCGTATGTTATCCTAAATAACATCGGAAAATTGATGTTATGGCAGGTCTAGAACCCAAAAAGCCAACCGGAATTGACATTGAACACTGATTATCGTAATGCGATTTCCCAGCTTATTCCCTAGGCGTCGCACCAGAATCAGGAAAAATTTTCGAAGACAACCAGGGAAACAACTCGGACATTTGTCTATCGGTTGTGTAAAATAAATCCTGTCACGAAGCAGTTAGCCTTCCTTCGGCTGCAGCATCATCGTTTCGGAGTGCTTCCATTTGTCTTCTCTTTTTAAGGTAGACAGCAGCTGTCTTACTGTCCTGCAGACGAGAAAAACCCTCATGATGTTTAATCTGCTGCGCTTCGTTTGTAAACTAAGACATGTTGTTTGTAAGGAAGAAGTGTTTTCGGCATTTTTGTTCCCGGTAATTCACTTATCATCATCATCATCATATCAGCCATGAGCCTGACCAAAAGGTACTGTGGCTCGGGCTGCCGCTCACCTCAACAGTGACGTGGAATATCCTAGAAGAAAACGTTACTAAAAAGGTTGAAAAAAAATTAAAAAAAGGAGTGGAAATGCCCCAGTCTTGAAGTAACACTTTGCACTTTGAAGGTGCGAAGCGCATTCCATACAAACCAGCCCGGTCACTCACCTTGTTCAGCATGTTTTCGACAGAGGGCAGAGGGCTTTTCACTCGCATGTGTCGATTTCCGTACGGTCTACGCTTGCGGTGCATGGTAATCCAGTGGTTGAGATGTTTCAGTCCAAGCGTCACAATAACTTACCTGTATGGCACACGATGGAGGCAACCTGAGTTATGTACGGCCGACTTTGCACGGGCACTGTAACATTGTGCCCGCCGAGTGAGGACACTTAACCGCCCCGTTCATAGTGCACAAACGCCAGCCCTGGTTATACTGCCTTGAATTACCAAAATCCATTTTCTTCAATCTTCAGACTTGTCAGGACCTTATCTGTCTGTCTGTCTCAATAATAATTTAATTGCATGTACACGTATTCGAAGTTTACAAAATGTTGATCCGGAAAACGTTGCACGAACTACATCTGTTGATCGTTCTGTCGAGTTCACATCAACTTGGCAAGATCGCTACTAAATACAGTGACTAGGCAGTGTTTACCTCTGAGTTAAACAGCCTTCGGCGTACGCATACGTTATAATAGATCGTACGCCAGTGTACATTCTAACGGAGGTCGGCTGTCTAGTATACATTAAATGTCAGATTTTTCGGAGTAAATTAGATGGTATACATCATGGATCCTCCAAAAGGGAATCGGACCTAATTAAGATCATAACGCGTTATCGGATGTGAGGATACTTTCTCGTAGGTTATAAATTCACAAAGGCTTCACCCCAAAAAGGACAGAAGTTGTCTCTCAAGGAGAGAGGTTATTTTTCGGAAGGCACTACGAGGGGATTCATTGTACATTCCGACTTCGCGCACGAATCGATTAGATGAAAGCAACATTCGCGCCACTGCGTTCGACCAGCCGCCAGTTCTTCTGAGGTCCCCTGTCAGATGTTAGGTAGATCACGAAGCCCCAAACCCGGTAAACGAACACGGCTTACGGCTCATAGTTTACCAGCAGCTGCTTTCATTTTATTGCATCATCGTTGGTCTTACGTCAACCAGCTTGAAGCTTGACACAGAGTGCAGGGCTTGAAGCACGACAGAATGCCACTCTTAAGTAGGAGAGACAACCGTCATGCTGCATCAAACAGGTTCCCGGGTTGTGTCACTCACCAACTGCTGCTCTGCGCGCCAACTCTATAGATGATCTGTTTCCACGGCAGTTGGGAGACCAACCAGTTAAACGACTGTCACGCTGGCAAGAAATACTTCCTTCACATTACAGTCATGTATGCCATCCAAAAGTTTGCCTTATTTGGTCTTATTAACAGAAGTTTAAATCTGCCTCATCCGTTTCCAGGTATTCTTACCTTATTCGATCCATAAAACAGACATCAGGTTGTAGTTCATTGCACTGACTTTGAGCAGCACACATCTGTGATTAAGTCTCCATCGTCTGACACCATGGTTAAAAGGGATCTAAAACGAATAACATACTGCATTTATACACAGCCCACACACCTAAATCTAATCACTTCAAGGTGACGGCAAGCAAACTTGCAGGTCGCCTGTTGGCGTGATCAAATGTGTGATTGACCGATGCTTCAATTTTCTAACAAGTTTGATGAGTGAACTGTTAGGCTTGCAAACTACCCCAGGTTCATATCACCATACCACACGAATTTTAACGGGACGCTTTCTGACAACACAGATGCCTCATATATGGCGTGAAGACTCAATTTCACACACTTACTATTCGTGATACGATATCATAAGCACACGAACCGATTAACCACCTCCTGTACAGGACTAACATAACAGTTTTATATCAGTTTTATATCCCAAGGCGCTTGTTGTCACACGGCATAGAAAGACACGTAGAAAACGGAACATTGCCAGGTTGCCCATACATAGGCGGAAGTAACCGCAGTAAATCCGGTTTAGACAGGTAAGTATGTGTATAGTGACCAGCCGTCGTCATCACTGAAGGTGCCTTGGGTTCGAGCAATACTCAGCTGAAAATCTCGTCATAAAAAGCTGGGCAGAAAAAAACCTTGTTTAACCTGCTTCTTGGAAATTATTAATAGAAGTTATGATTTTGACTACTTCAAATTGGACATTACAAACACCGGATAGTAGCCTTAGAATTCAGATAAGCCTTTCGGCTAGCCCACTTCGAAAGGAAGCACTAGACTCGAGTTTCGCTCTTATTAGAGCTCATCAGTAGTGCATATCCTTGTCTGGATCGGAGTTTGCACTCTGACCCTCGTGCTTGTGAGACTAGCGTGTTAACCACAATAAAACTAACCTCAAAACAGATATGACGGAATAGTTATATTTAAATGTTCAACCACGACCTTGTGTGAATGGTGTTCAGCCAATCCAAACGGTTCGAAAGAAGAACGATCAGAATCTATAACCCGTGACCAAGATTGATCACGAGGTTGTCGACCGGAGTGGACAGAAGAAATATATCCTGCAACAAGTCTACATAGCTATTTCACTTTTCAACAAGGTCTCCTTTATCAACAGTAATTGCATACCGCAAGAAAAAAACAATTACTATTGGGAGGCTGTGAACCCAAATGTGATTGGACAGCCCCTACAGAAAACAAGCTACGTACGTAAGTAAGAGGAATAACCGCGACAAAATTATTTGGCCATCTTCTAAGCTATAGTTATATAAAAGCGTAGCACGACATGTTGTTTCGAAAATGTCAAACAACAACACTTTGTCGTCAGCATAATCAAGGGTCAGTCAGTCATTGATCATGTAGAAGGTCCACTTCGGCATCGTATGACTGCCGGAGACCATCCTCCATCACGAAATTAAATAAAATGGTGAAAGTGAACAATGTTGATATGCGCTGTTCCCGGTGCTGAGAACTGTCAGACAGTTCACCGTAAACCCTAACCTGAGCTGAGGTATGGGAATAAAGCGCCGACAGTATGTTCACATACTTGGTCGGTACACCCTGCGTTTAAGAAACCCTAAAGGCGTAGATCAATCTACCTTTATAGTCAAGAAATATAACAATTGTTGGCCGGCGGTACACATGACGCTGCTCCAGAATTTGACGAAGGGTAAAAATGTGATCTATACAACCCCGCCCAGGGCGAAACCCTGCCTGTTCTTCCCTAATGTTTACTCCCGAACTGCAGTGAGTCAACGAAGTATGATGAATACCTGAACTCGAGTAATGACTGGGGTCAAATTAATTCACTGTGGTTTTCGCAAGAGTCACTGGTAACTTTCTTCAATATGGGAACTATTATCGAGTGATTCCAGCACGGAGGGATGGTCTCCGTCGTCCACACAAGTTGAAACAACTGAGTCAAGACCTCTACTAACGCCTCTCCACCTTCTTTGAAAAGTGCCGGCATGAGATCATCTGGGCCAGCAGCCCTATTACGTTTGAGAGCCGAAATGGCAATTGCGAACCTCAGTCTCAGTGGGTGGTTCCAAATCTACCGACCAGGGTGCTACATCACAAGTTTGTGGTGACAACACAGAAGGCCTGCTAAATTTACTGTTCAAGTGTTCCGTTCAGCACTCCAACCTTCTGGACTTATTATAGATGAGTGTGCCATCTGTCTCGCTGATAGCTTCACTGACAGACGGTCGCCTGGGACCAGTGGCACGGATAAGCTTGAACAGTCTGCCGATGTTCCCTGAAGCAAAAGCGGTCTCCATTTCCTTAACTTTTCCCATTAACCAAGCCTCACGATCAGCCTTTAGGCTACGTTTCAGTTTCCTACGGATATCTCTCCTAGACTTGTTATATGAACTGCCAGGAGGAATGTTCCGTCTAGCATTCTAACAACTCCAGGGATTTTTCCGAAATCCAATGTTTGTTCGACCTAAGTGGCCCCGTGCCGCATGCTACAGTAACTGCTTTAAAAAGTGTCTGTGAGATCTCGGTCCAGCTGCTGTTAGGATACTCGGAATGAGGACTGCTAAGCTTGCTCTCTAAGCTGGTTTGGTACTTATGCTTTACCGATGGTATAACCAGTTTCTCAACAGCCAGTCGTTGCTGTCGGTGGGGTCGTTGTCCCAGCAAAAGTAAGAACGAAACGACAACGTACCAACGCATGGTCCGAATCCAAGTATGTGCTCCAATAAGAATGGGATCTGAAATGAACCACGCCACCGATATGTGGTAAATCTGAGACCAGGCCTGATTCGGAGAAGGTGGGCGCCAAGTATAGCATTGACGTGCACGATGCCTAAAACCAGTACTGGCTAAAAATAGCTTATGCTCAGCGCACAGCTGCAACAATCGCCCACCATTATCTGATCGATGTGATGCTATCCCAAACCTACCACCTAAACGAGATTCGGCCTCACCAAGGCGGCCGACCTGGGCGTTCATATCTCCGGCCAGAACGACTACATCAGAACCATGTGTCGATCGAAGGAGAGCCAGTATCGGGAAGACAGTGCGTTTGCTTTTAGTTCCATACGCTGACTACTGTCCTGGATTCTAGTCTCGAAAGGCCAAATAAATGCATAACGAGAGTTACGTTCGTACGAGAGCTGCCTGTTGACCTACCTGTTACAGAATGCGAATGTGCATTGTTCGATGTGGCTGGCGATGGCCGGGAAACACTACAAGATGGGCAAACGGTGACGCGGGCACGGGCTATAAGAACTGCGACCATCCGGCTGAGCAAAGTCAGCCGACGCCGTCTGTCCGTTGGGGGAATTCGCGACCATTCATACAGCTCGAAAGTCATCGCCGTTTCGTCTACACTTTTGTAGTTCTTCCGTAAAACCACCTCTTCCCGGAAAGTTCTTACGACCAACGGTAGCCCGAGCCATAGTAACCAGTGGTACGACTCAACGCTGAAAATAATTGTGACGCCGAGAGCGGATAACTTCATCGAGAGGAAAACCAAGGTCCATCACTTATGCTGTGACCGGAAAAGACGTTTGTCCTGTAAAGTTGTTTATTGCATGAAATCCCGTACAGGTTATGTTAAAACATAGAACAACGAACGCGTACACTTATTTGCATGGCTGACGCTAATCCACACATTAGACATTCGCCTTCGTGACACGTCCCCAACAGTGCGTACACACTATTCCGATAACCGCTTCTGGTCCATCGTCTTCCTGGCGTTGAGACCTGCCTTTTGTTCTGAGTGTACGCACTATACTACTCACAAACGAGGCCGCCTTTTATAAAACACTCCTCCACTTCTGAGGTTCCTTGACTCCCTCGCATCTGCTGACGAATTCTCTCCGACCGACACAGTATTGCTTCCCAGCTTATTGATCTTCCCTGGTTCGCCACGCCGGCATTTCGTGTCCACTTTGCTAACTCACTGTCATGCACTACTCTCGTCTCGCCATCTTTTTTGATCGTGTAGAGTGGGCCCCATTTGGAAATTACCAAATACAGACCTTTCCATTTAGGCAGAAGTTTTCTTGATCCTGGGCCGCTGGCACCCGTGTTCCGATGATCTCGATACTTCACCCTTTCTCCGAGGTTGAACATTCTAGTTTTGCCCAGCCGTTGTGTTGTGGATTGCTCCTTTGTGTGTGCCTATGACGCTTTCAGACTTCGCTTCCCTCTTTCGACAACCAATTATCTAATGGAATCGCTGCACTCTGACCATACTCCAATGTTTACTCCACTGGAAGCCGAGGGGTTCTACCGTATATCAACTGAAATGGAGATTTCCTCATGCTCGTCTGAACAGACGCGCGGTGGATCAATACCAGTGGTAACGCAGATTCCCAGTTGCCCCCGCCCTAACTGATAACCATTCCATTGACCGTTCGGTTGTTACGTTCAGTTAGCCCATTCGTCTTGCGGGTGATATGGTGTCGTTCGGATGCGCTTGATTCCCAGTTGTTGCAATGTGTTCGAAACTCCTCGCTTTCGAAGCATGGTCCCTGATCCGTCAAGATCGCCTTTGGTACACCGTGGTTCGCTACGATGTGCTTCATCACCATGTCTCCCACCGTAGATGCTTTTTGATCCGGAACGCCAGTCGCTTCGATCCAACGGGTAAAGTGTTCTGTCATGACCAGAACGTACTGGTTACCGCGAGCACTCAGTGGAAATGGGCCCATAAGATCCATCGACCAGAGTTCACCGATTTCGGAGACTGGTATTGGCTGTAAGGGCTGTTGGGCTCCCCGATTGTCGCCTTTCAGTAACTGACACTGTTGGCAGACAAGCACGTAAGCCGTCACATCTTCTTTCATCTTCGGCCAATATGCTCTTTGTTGCAGCAGATCGTATGTCCTGGTGTATCCGGTGTGTGCCATTTCATGGCAGTTTGTTACCAGTTTCATTCTCAGTTTTCTTGGGATGACCCCAAAAGGAGGGTGGCCAACACCATGCAGCCGCGTTAACACACCCACACTATTTAAGCCAACTCTTCTCCATTGGGATGCGATTATTTTCAACTCTTCATCCTTAGTATTTGTTGGGATCCTCACGCCTCTTGCCAGAGCTTCAATCACTTTCCGGAGGACCTTGTCCTGACGATCTAGGGTCACTCGCAGCCCTGATCAACTCTAGGGGTTTGTGATCCGTCTCAATATGAAACCTTTGGCCCAACAAGTACGACCTCCACTTGATTATGCTGATGATAAGGTGTTGCTGTTTGACACTTTCCAAGCAGCACAAACAATGCTAGACGCTATTTCACGTTCTGCTAAATACTTCGGAATGCGCTTTGCAGCCTCAAAATGCAAAGTGCTTCTGCAAGATTGCTGTGATTACGTAGATTTAATGTTAGATAATGAAGTCATGGAGGTTGTTGACCGGTTTGTGTACCTGGGAAGCTGCATCAGTAAGAACGGAAGTGTAGGGAATGAAACAGAAACTCATATCTCTAAGACTAGGTCGGTGTTCGCTAACCTGGTGCACCTATGGCTTAAAGGTCGCGTATATGAGGCGACAATAAGACTGTGCTACTTTACGGCAACGAAACATGGCCGCTCAGAGTAGAAGACGTGAACCGTCTTCAGGTATTTGACCACCGATGTCTGCGTTCAATCGCTCGTATCGGGTGGCATCCAGCGAGTAAGCAACGAGGAGGTTAGGAAGCGGGTGTTTGGCACTGATTGTCAAACGAGTTCTTTTGTTCAGTCGCTACATTTGCACAGACTTAGATGGCTGCCTTTTTGTTCCCAATGAAAGCATCATACTACTCACAGCCAAGACTGCATGTTACGCGTTTTTTTCAACAAAAATCCACTATCACCGCCATTGGAACTTTCATAAAGCGGACACTCCCTGTTGCCAAAATGATGTGCACTTTACAACGACAGAATAACAGTGTTTGTCCTGGTGATACCAGGACAGATTCTGCTCAAATATGCCTGCACCGTCTAAACCCTCAACTGTTTTTGAAACAGCTAAGGGAATGACTTATCCGTAGGTCGTGTTACGGAAGTTGCGGCAACCTTTTTTTGAATAGGACGGAAATATAGCGTGTTTCAAGGACATCGATTTGTGGATTCTCAAGTGGATCGGCATGGGAGATATTCAACGGCTGGTTCTAAATTGGCGAACTGGAATCTTCATTGTACCAGTAAGACTATTCTTCTGTACAACTCTCCCGCACGCATCTGAACGATGCAAACTTATCGTTCTCGCAGCCACACACACCTGCAACTTTTGAGTGCAAAGTTGGTTTTGACCAGCAAGATACTGCATGTACATATCTGTGTTTGATATTCTTTTTTAAATTAGTCCTGTAGATGGGTTAGACGATCTCTACCGTAATCACTTCGGTGAGTCTTGTCGATGCTTAGCTACCATAAAACCACGGAAAGAAGAAGCAATCCTTACTTAGGAAGTAAAAGGAGATAGGATGGACCGTATGTACTAAAAACAACCATGTCTATACTCAAACAATTATTAAGGCGCCCATATCCTGTAAACAAATAACCGAACTGATGGTAAATATAGGGTTCTCAATGCTCCGCGGAATTACTGGCTATTACTCAACGGATAACTCAGTTAGATAACAAGAATCTTCACGCCAAAGACTTTGTGAGCCGTGAGGGCGTCAATCCAGGAGACGAATTGTAGAATGTACAGAAGATGCAGAAGCGTTGGGCACCCGAAGGGATGTTGACAATTCTGAATACAAATGCCACCTAACAAATCCAACTACTGTAAAACCTATCATACAGTAAAATCATTCCGGAGCACAAAACCGAGGTATAATGGTGAGGATAAAAAAGGATAACAAAGCGAAAAGTGAACACTTTCTATAACAATGCGCCTAAGCAAATGATGATTAAGTCTAGTAATAGCGTGGTCGTTGTAAATCTAGCCGATGAGAACCACCACGGTGATCCAAAGTAAGTCATCCGTAAGACATAACTACTTCGAGTTGGTCAGGCAAACAATGTGATTACTACAGGATTGATGACGATTTGGTTATGTAACTCGATTCTTTGACACAAGAGGTTTTTACAAGCCGTGTGGCTGCTGTGGTCACAAATCGTATCCTCGACCCTGTGTAGCAATTGTGTGCGGATCTCCCAATCATCAGTCAACAATACAGATGGCTCCCTATCTAAGTCGTATGACCACGGCTGTTTGGAGTTTTGACAGCCAATCATGAGCCGAAGACACTCCATTTAGTGACTTTTCAAATCTTAAATATTGATATGAGTGGAGTAAATGGACACAATCACATATACTGGATGAGTCGGTTTTGGAAACGGATACGCATCATTGTTTCTCTAATGTAGCACTCGTACATTTTAGTATACTATGAAATCCACTTAGTGTAGTACCTGAAAATAAGATAATTAAAACAAGGGTCGGTTGACAAAGTACCTGTGTTTTAGTAAGTTCCTATATCTAATGAAATGCTAGTCACTGAGAGCAGGGAATTTGAAAATCTACTGGCGGAACTTTACAACGAGTACGCTCATTTAGGTGAAACTGAAGAAAACTGACTTTCAATTCCATCCAGGGTTATGGCAGCAGTGTACATCTCGCGAGTAAAATCAAAAGGTTGATATACTGAATAAGTCACACGTAACATTAATATCATGACAAAGTAAAAGTTTTTTGACCCAGCAGATCGATCTCGAAACCTACCGACTCATCCAGTTGAGTAAAGCTGTATTAATGAGCTGTTAAAAGAAAAACGATCAATCCACATTCGGTCCTGCGTGCATAAGCTGTTGACGCAGGCAGTTTGTCTACCTTGGAACCGATAGCAGACCCTCCTTTAACGAAAAGCTCAATCGTTGACCGTTTCTATTGTTGAGGCTGTCTATCTCATCTGTTCAAATGTTTTACGTCCGCGGTCGAGCAGAGTAAACCAAAGGCCGAAGTCGCATCGTCTTTTTCCTTACTGGTGAGTCGTCTGAAGGTTTATTTCATTTTCAATGACAAATGAAACTGATGGCCTAACGTTCATAAGCAAAAGTCATGCTAACAAAATTTGTTCGATGTGACTCATCGCAGTCGGTTTTTCTGCGGCAAAAAGCTGTCGTAATTGCAGCATAACTGCAGCGTAATTTCAGCCTGATACGCTGTGCTTTAAACAGGAATAGTGTCTCAATGTCAATCGCAAACGACGAGTATGTTCAATTACTTCAAATACACCTGAGACCGACGAAGAATACATAATTTCGGAATAAGTTTAATGCGAGGCCGCAGACGTGAATAGTCACAACTGTAAACAGGGGTAGGGAAGCATAGTAAGTTCTGTTTTTCACAGAGCACTGAATCTATGTACAGGTTGGACGATCGGAGAATAACACGGAAGGAGAATATGGTCACATTACTAAACAAATGTCACTCGAGAGAGCTTCGGAAACGACAGTCACAAAGAAGTCCAAAGATTAACAAATGGATGAGGTGGGAGGAGAAGATCAGTTGTTATTCCCCATATCAGGAAGTCGAAGTTTGCGTGAGGTAGATATTAGAACTATTCTTCGAGAAGAAAAGATACTGAATTTCGCCTTGTTGTGCTGTAAGAATCCATTACTCGTTAAAAGAAAAAGAAGAAATAGAGGGTTGCTCACAAACACCGCAAAAACTGAAAATTAAAATAAGCGAACATCGAAGATGGATAATGAAATCACCTCAAAATCGCACTGATCAACAAGTAATAATCGAAGCTTCCAAAACTGCTGACAATGCTCAAAACACAGATCACTCAATTGACTGGGGTCGAGTTAAATAGATGAAGCTTTAAAACTACACAACAGCCTTTGGCAGAAGAGATCCCAGAAGTTACGAAGGTCAAATGTGCCACCAATGAAATAGACGGCTCGGACTCCTTCAGTAAACTGTAGCTAAATGAGGTGATCTTTTCGGCGATTCAAAGAATCTGCATCAAGATGACAAATGATCTCTTTCTCCACTAAAAAATTCGCCCATCGTCATCAGTTTCGGCCTTGAGTGGCACCCGTGGGTGTTATGACACGGATTGTCGTTGGTCTTGACAAATAACCCACGAATCATCAGAGTAACAAATGAGCGCAAACGTGTAGACACGAACAGAGGACAGAAGAAAAAGGAAAATAAAGAGCCTAGTGAAGAAGAAGATAACAATTGTGCCAATACAGACTCATCATCAACTGCGACACTGACATGCCCGAGAGCGTTGCCAACCAGCGGTGCAGACGGTTGCAAACGCATCAACCGGGTAGATTTTATCTACCAACCTTGCTCAGTGGAGCGGTCAAGGTTTTCAGATTTTGCGACCGCCTGGTTGTGCTCGCCACCCATCAGATGCCAGGCACAGTGAACAATGCGTTATAAGGCAGACGTTTTGTCAGCATACGGAGTATGTGATATAATCAGCGAAGACAGCGCACTTTTATTATCTCAAGTACTGCCCACGAATTTGCATATTTATCAAAGACGCGCCGACGGATTGTCGCGTTGTCCATGTAGTAGGCCAATTTGACACCGGCTAACTGGTGAAGGTAACGGTGATCGGATACCGAGAGATTAGATGCATTTTCCGCGGGAACAGGTCAGGTCCTCGATCTGTGGAGGAACGCTGAGTCCACATANATCTCCCGAACTGCAGTGAGTCAACGATGTATGATGAATACCAGAACTCGAGTAATGACTGGGGTCAAATTAATTCACTGTGGTTTTCGCAAGAGTCACTGGTAACTTTCTTGAATATGGGAACTATTATCGAGTGATTCCCAGCACGGAGGGATGGTCTCCGTCGTCCACACAAGTTGAAACTGAGTCAATGCCTCTACTAACGCCTCTCCACCTTCTTTGAAAAGTGCCGGCATGAGATCATCTGGGCCAGCAGCCCTATTACGATTGAGAGCCGAAAGGCAATTGCGAACCTCAGTCTCAGTGGGTGGTTCCAAATCTACCGACCAGGGTGCTACATCACAAGTTTGTGGTGACAACACAGAAGGCCTGCTAAATTTACTGTTCAAGTGTTCCGTTCAGCACTCCAACCTTCTGGACTTATTATAGATGAGTGTGCCATCTGTCTCGCTGATAGCTTCACTGACAGACGGTCGCCTGGGACCAGTGGCACGGATAAGCTTGAACAGTCTGCCGATGTTCCCTGAAGCAAAAGCGGTCTCCATTTCCTTAACTTTTTCCACTAACCAAGCCTCACGATCAGCCTTTAGGCTACGTTTCAGTTTCCTACGGATATCTCTCCTAGACTTGTTATATGAACTGCCAGGAGGAATGTTCCGTCTAGCATCTAACAACTCCAGGGTTTTTCCGAAATCCAATGTTTGTTCGAACCTACGTGGCCCCGTGCCGCATGCTACAGTAACTGCTTTAAAAAGTGTCTGTGAGATCTCGGTCCAGCAGCTGTTAGGATCTTCGGAATGAGAACTGCTAAGCTTGCTTTCTAAGCTGGTTTGGTACTTATGCTTTACCGATGGTATAAGCCAGTTTCTCAACAGCCAGTCGTTGCTGTCGGTGGGGTCGTTGCCCAGCAAAAGTAAGAACAAACGACAACGTACCAACGCATGATCCGAATCCAAGTATGTGCTCCAATAAGAATGGGATCTGAAATGAACCACGCCACCGATATGTGGTAAATCTGAGACCAGGCCTGATTCGGAGAAGGTGGGCGCCAAGTATAGCATTGACGTGCACGATGCCTAAAACCAGTACTGGCTAAAAATAGCTTATGCTCAGCGCACAGCTGCAACAATCGCCCACCATTATCTGATCGATGTGATGCTATCCCAAACCTGCCACCTAAACGAGATTCGGCCTTCACCAAGGCGGCCGACCTGGGCGTTCATATCTCCGGCCAGAACGACTACATCAGAACCATGTGTCGATCGAAGGAGAGCCAGTATCGGGAAGACAGTGCGTTTGCTGTTAGTTCCATACGTTGACTACTGTCCTGGATTCTAGTCTCGAAACGCAACAGACATCGACATTTAACGAGTCTAACGTTCGTGCGAGAGCTGCCTGTTGACCTACCTGTTACAGAATGCGAATGTGCATTGTTCGATGTGGCTGGCGATGGCCGGGAAACACTACAAGATGGGCAAACGGTGACGCGGGCACGGGCTATAAGAACTGCGACCATCCGGCTGAGCAAAGTCAGCCGACGCCGTCTGTCCGTTGGGGGAATTCGCGACCATTCATACAGCTCGAAAGTCATCGCCGTTTCGTCTACACTTTTGTAGTTCTTCCGTAAAACCACCTCTTCCCGGAAAGTTCTTACGACCAACGGTAGCCCGAGCCATAGTAACCAGTGGTACGACTCAACGCTGAAAATAATTGTGACGCCGAGAGCGGATAACTTCATCGAGAGGAAAACCAAGGTCCATCACTTATGCTGTGACCGGAAAAGACGTTTGTCCTGTAAAGTTGTTTATTGCATGAAATCCCGTACAGGTTATGTTAAAACATAGAACAACGAACGCGTACACTTATTTGCATGGCTGACGCTAATCCACACATTAGACATTCGCCTTCGTGACACGTCCCCAACAGTGCGTACACACTATTCCGATAGTCGCTTCTGGTCCATCGTCTTCCTGGCGTTGAGACCTGCCTTTTGTTCTGAGTGTACGCACTATACTACTCACAAACGAGGCTGCCTTTTATAAAACACTCCCCACTTCTGAGGTTCCTTGGCTCCTCGCATCTGCTGACGAATCCTCTCCGACCGACGCAGTGTTGCCTCCCGGATTATTGATCTTCTTCTGGTTCGCTGCGCCGGCATTTCGTGCCACTTTGCTAACTCACTGGCATGCACTCGTTTCGTCTCGCCGTCCCTCTTGATCGTGTATACTGGGCCCCGTCTGGAAATTACCAAATACGGACCTTTCCATTTAGGCAGAAGTTTTCTTGATCCTGGGCCGCTGGCACCCGTGTTCCGATGATCTCGATACTTCACCCTTTCTCCGAGGTTGAACATTCTAGTTTTGCCCAGCCGTTGCGTTGCGGATTGCTCCTTTGTGTGTGCCTATGACGCTTTCAGACTTCGCTTCCCTCTTTCGACAACCAATTATCTAATGGAATCGCTGCACTCTGACCATACTCCAATGTTTACTCCACTGGAAG
>LOND01001086.1:4739-15598 GCA_014220965.1 Paragonimus kellicotti
AACTGTAAGCAGTATTAGAAATGTAATCCTTTTCCATTCTGCAACATTGGACAATTATTTCCTTCCTTTAGAGAACCATCGCTTGTAAATAATAGGGGAACATATATGCTGTTATTTCATCAAACGATATTATTTACCAGGTTATTTGCCAAGCGCGGTAGTTAAGTGACAATACCACAACCATCAAATGAGGTGAGGTTATCACTGCGAACGAGGTATGCCTCATAATTACGTCCTCAAACTCAAGTGTGCTAGTGATTACCGCTGCAGGCTAGGTGTCGTGACTTACAAACAACCAGACACCTATATCATGGAACCTAGCAACCAAATCCAATATCATTCACGTTTATTATCTTCACGCTGCCCTTCATTTGGTTTACATCGGGAATGTCGCGAAAATTCAAATTATAGTTCCCACTGGCTCGGAAGCTGTACGTCCCGAATTTGGTTTTACGCCCTGGCGAAGGTCAACATTTTGAAAATGCAGTAAAATTTCTTCCCAAAAACAGTTTTTGTCCGGCTCCTCGCGAAATTCTAGGAAAATGTTTGACTTGCACGTGGCGTAGTTACAGTTTTGCACAGCGATATTTCAGAGCACCATATTCTAGAAGAGTTCTTGTGACTTTCCACACCTTTTTTACAAACTGTGCAACTTTTTGGAAAAAACATTTCGTACTGTCACTGTGAAGTGCTGTTTACATTGCATTGCCAACCGCATATGTTCTAGTTATTCAATCAAAGCTGTGGTTATTAGAATATTGATTCGTCTAGTTCAATTCTAAACAAAAGACCCGTAGTTTACATATAGACGATCTAAAATAGCAATTTTCATGATTTTCATCATTCGAACTGATAATAATACATGAGTAATTGAGAATATTTTCAATATTGTTTTCTTGAACGAACATCCGGCATTTCTTACCGTTTTTTATTACAATTGTTTCACTTCGACATTTAGATATGCTGACTAAAATCGATAATTACAGGAATCCTAAAAATCACTGAGAATCCTGCGCATATGAATTAGTCAGCCATTTCAGATGTATAGTCAAAAATAGTCAATTGCATTTACAGCCTACTTTGCCAATGAAACCATGAAAATTATTATACAGACACAGGATGGGCAAGAGAATTACGCACTCTTTTAGACTCAATGGTTGTGAGAAGTTAAGGTATGCAAGCCCAGTAGTTTTACCAGTAAACAGTTTGTTGTTCACGTACTTTGTTGGTTTCGTTTACTTCAGTGATGTGGAATCATCAAAAATATTCTTTTGCGAAAGTATCCGCAAAGACACTCAATAAACTTTCGCTTGTTTTGTATGATCCACCCAGCCACTCCTCAATATTGAGTGGATGACATTTCAGATTTTTCGCCGATCGTTTGCTTCCAGTGGCTCCAAGGCTACTGATAAACAGATTTTCAAGCCTGTACGTCTCGGCCCATTAACTACGTAACATAGTTACCGCAACTGGGACTTATTCAAAATGATGTTTGACATTGTTTCTCCTCACTGAGCTCCAGTTCTTCACCGCCAAATGCGTCAAGTCAAAAACCTTACAAACGCATCACACTGCGTAAAATCCCCGGCTGATTCTTCTTCTACCCAAAGCGCATGAATCAACTGGCTTGTGATCTTAGTTTCAGGCTAATACTGGCAAGTGTTCTAGTGGTCTTGTTGGTCTTAAATAAATCGATTTTTAAACACTGAGCTTTGGTTAGTATCAAACCAGTAACTGGAATGACAAGTACCCATCTTGTCCTACCAGTTGACCTAAGCAGCCATTTTAGTAATTCGAAAAGTTAACAGTAAACCTCGTTATTCAGTCACCAAACAATGGATTTGGTGTGAACTGAATCATTCAAGTTATAAACTGACATAACGAAACTAACTCGAACAATGTTTCAGTACATTCACCAACAGCTCATAAGATCATTGGAATGTAGTGTGGAATAACGTCAAAACGTCACTGAGTATCATGTGTTCCTCAACCATTTTGTTGTGAATCTTTCACCTGAATCTATACAATGTGAAATGAAACAACTAAAAGTTAATCTAGCAGTCTCTGTTTTATTTATGAAATACGGATTTTTAGTTACTAAAATCCAGAAAGTAGTGTGTTTTAAGTGAAACACTTAGTCACCTCTCATTGCAACTCGAACATTCACACGGACAAGCCTCTATCTGACTGAATCCAAAAATCTGCCTTTTCTTACTAGTACTGACCAGTAGTGCATACCATTGCCACTCGATTGATAAACTGTTAGCTCATTGTTGATGCTGATGTTTGGGTGCCCCAACCACCATTTACAAGCGACTGGGATTAAGCGGTTGGAGTTTATAACTCGATCGTGTCTAAGGTTAAGTCTGTGATGTTGTCTTAAATAGGGCTGTTTTAAGCAACCGTAGGAATAAGTTAAAATCCCGTTGAGGGCAAAGAAATGTTCTAAGTCAGACGAGACGTAATAAAACATGTTGACCCCTGTCCCGTTTAAACCAACAACCGAAAGTGTATGTCTTTGGTTTGCGTTTGACGTGACGGTTACCTGACAAATCCACAGGGGTGCTTAAAAATCTCCCATCTGGACGTGTTTACTTAGTCCTTCATATCTGTCACAAAGAATTCCACCATATCGTCCGGAAGTTAAACAGCCAAGGTGAAATTATCTGAAATGTTAGTATTCAGTTTTGTTAAAGCTATTGTCGAACAGCCCAACTGGAAAAGTATTTGAGAATCACTGTCATGGAATTCCATTCGAAAGTCGGACTTCCGCATCTAAGCCTTATTCAAATTATTCTACCACCCACAATATGCTTGCAACATCCATCACCGAAAAGNAGCGTCAGACGAGTTGATTACCACTATTAGTGGCATGGTAGCATCAAATTTGTTCACACTTGCAAAGGTTCTTCAGAAGTGCAAAGTCTGCGGATGCACATAAAGATCTAAATTTTCATCAAACCGTTCAGAAGCAATACTGCAATAAGAAGAGAATAGGTGTCGTAAAACAAATGACAAATTAACACCCGTTTAGACTACTTTATGGTAAAAACTGAAGCAAGTATTATATCTTCCCGAACAAAGAGTCTTGACTTTCATGGTAAATGTTGTATCAAAATAAAACTATTGTTATACAGTCTTTCGTTCCTTTTTGGTTGAATATCCGTTTGTTACAACTTTAAACCCAAAATTATTGTATAAAAATGATGCAGTTCGTGGTTTTCGTGCCTGCTCAACTCTCAGAACAGTCACAATATTTCTTCCTGACTAACACAGTGATCAATACAGTTATCAAGTTTTTATTACCTACCCAGAGTATTTCTGGCAACGCAACTTTGTCTAATCCGATGAGGCTTCCCGCGAAATACTCAGCATTATAAAAACGTCAGTCGGACGTTTAAAACTGGACTACGTATTATCTCAGTTGCATTTTGAATTAGTAATTCCCTAACCAACCATTAGGCGGCTTTCATTTGAACAGGTTCATACCCTATACTAGCCCAGACGTGAAAGTACGCAGTCACAACAAGCCATCGAACTAGGAGGACAAATATCTAATAAAAATTCCGTCAACTTAGAAAGGAAAACTTCGGAATGGTTGAAATATATTTCAAATTAGAGCGCGTGACACACAGTCATGTGAAATGATTCAACTCACAACGATGGAACTAGTGCTGGAGTATTGTACAGCACTGACTGGAACTGCGACACCTACCTCGATGTAAATGATTTGGTGATTTTTTGATGAAAACTGTAGGTGGATAGATTAAAACTGTAAAATCAAGTTAACTTGGCGGCGCTTTTATGCTACCGTGGCTGCTGACAATTACATCACGAAGTACTAAAGAACGAACAACAAGGTATTAAATCATTGTTACCAACTTCGAGCTTCTGAACATGATAATTATCGTTCTTGACTATTCGGAAACAGAAATGTTCACTATTGTTGCAAGGTATGCAAAATGAGTGGTATATTAAGAGTGTTAAAACGGAAGGAAAACCGCTGCTCCAGAACGAACCCAGTGTGGTTCACGGCCTTTAATTCATTTGTGTTTGTCCGATGTAAACGCCTCGACTTGGTGATATAAATAAACTGCTGAGGTTTGTGAACTGCCTCGCAAATGATAACGCTATCACAATTCGATTGCCAAATTTCTATATAGGGTATAATACCGCCACATTCACAATGCCTTCTTTATCAATGGAGCCGTACTTTCAACCCAACGTTCTGTCCCCTTGCTTTCATGTTGACTGTTCGGAATGGAGTACTGCAAAAGCAGCGTTCCTAAACACTTGAACGCCATCAACCGAATGCACCGCTAGCCAAACGGAACCTGTCATGACGGTTACGTTATCTAGCCACGAGGTGGCGCAAATCTTTCCGTTTACATGATCCAGCAGGTGCAGGTCAACAGTCACCTGCTTAGACCCGTTGCTGTCATGCCAGTGACATGACGTTAATTTCAAATCGCCGTTCGCGTCACAGTCTTTTGTCATACGTATGCGTCTTTGTGGCTAAGAAAAGGTTCTAGGTTATTCTATTGGCGAACAGCCCGAATTAACAGACCGTCAGCCGAACAAGAGAAACTGTTGTGTGGAACCGCAATTTTGTCACCTTCCGTCATCTTTACCGATTCTTACTATTTTTTCAAAATTACATGTTGCGCAGTACACCTTTGGATACAACCTCTGTCTGCCATTCAGGCTGTACGTTACACACGTAACCTAACTCGAAGAGACAAGCTCTCTTCACTCTCATCCAGTTTTCTCTCCTTTACCCGACTTCATTATAATTTCTGTCGGCTTAACTTAAAACATAATATTGGGATTCCAGTGAGATGCGCCTACACATTTTCTCTGCCCAAACTTACCAATGTAGTCCATTTAGGTTGGCTCATTTTCCCGACGGCAACGACAGATTACCATATTCAAAAATGGTCAAACATTATGGGATTATTGGGAAAACTTGAAGCTAAAACCCAAATCCCAGTGGCACAGTGGCTTAACATTTTCAGTCCAAAATTAAGTACACACAATGTGGCAGCAACGACCTTGCATTATCCGATAACACGTTCGGAATCTTTATCAAGCAGCCCGTTACAATTAGACGAGAAGTGTTGTCGTACAAGCAACAAACTTTGCAATTTGTTTGAACGACGCTACGTATCACTTGTCGCCACTAGGTGTAGGTCGCAACACTCTTAAAATGTACATACCTACCTCTTACATATCGACAACTGAGTATCACAACTTGCAGCTAACGCAGACCATTTTATTGTGCAATGCATCGGACTCTATTTTAATCTACGAGCACAAAACCGCATAAGATGGCTGTAATTTTTTTTTGGTGGTCAGATTACGGTAGCTTGGTTGTTGATTAACACTCCGAAGCCAACTAACAAAATAAGACTTCAGGGGCCCACTGAAACTCCTAACTTTGGATTTACCCAGTAAATTGTTACTATGTGTGCCCTATAAATTTTCAGTACTTTTGTACTTTTGTACGACAGCTAACATTTGTTTTTCGTGTACGAACTGAAGTATTTCTACGGTTCATCTTAACTGAGGGCATCATTAGAAAGTTGACTTTTATGGTAGCTCATCCTCACTGGTCTGAGGTCACCGGTGGTAATATAAAGTTCAAAAAAATTAACTAATGTATATGCATAATCCTAATGGGAACTTTACGGCCAAACGCTACGCCTATAGCCGAAAAGCTTCAAAAGGCTACGTTTCATAATTGGTCACTTCAATACGAATCTGTTACACTGCAACATTTTCCAATCTCCACGGTAATCACCTAATCGATTTGGCATAATTCCCTCATCCCTACTCTCACGCAGCGTGGGACGTCAGTTGGCATACTCTGCTCGGAATGAGCTGCTCTGGTCTTGCCTACTATCTCCGTATATGTGTTAGCTCAGCTTGTAGTCTGTGTTTGTGTGTGTTTTAGCATGCATTTCAGCCCATAAGCCGGAAACAATTTTCAGTTTGGTCTTGCACTAACTCAATCCGGAAAATATTAACAAACTGTCAAGCTAATAACCTTTACCATCACAACTGAAATGGTGTTACAAGTTACGACAGCCTAGCTGAATAGGTATTCTGTGTATTTCGACGTGAAATTCGTTGAATTTTGGGAAGCAGGTTACCACGATCGATCTTCATTCACTGTCGATCGAAATGGCTGACGATCGATAACAAAAAGTCAACCGTAACGGAAGTACAAAAATCCCGAAGACAGTGCATTCGATTTAAGAAAAAAACAAATTTCAATACCGACAATACGGTTACAGAAATAAGAAAACTAGGGTTAAAACCGAGTGGAAAGACACAACCAGTAACTTTAATAAATTAAATATAACTTGAATAAAACAGTGAGAAGACGCAATTTTTGTGATGTTTTCCATACATTTTGATCACGCATGGACACGTAACTAATTTTAAACGAGTCAAAATTCCACAGAGCGGAAGTCATGGCTTAAGGGATTAAATAGACGGACACAAAAACTGGAAATCAAAATTGTGGGAATGCCGACTACCAGGGTAGCCGCAGCGTCAACACAAATTGTTTTTGGACACACAGGAGTGGACTGTGACGTTTGATAGCCAAAGCCTCAGCAAACTGGAGTATGCGTTTCCGGTTGCTCCGAAAAATCACCGAGAACGCGTCAGGAACTTTGACTCTGTGTCCTGTTTGTATTATGTGCCTTGCAACCGATGATGCTGGGTGCCGTCCGTCGGCATCTATACGGGCGCCTGGCGTTTCTGAGTTTCCAGTAATTTGAGAATATGTTTCCTTAATGAGAACAGCTAGTTGTCGGTTTGTCCTCATTATGCAGCTCATACTGCAGCTACATGAATATTTGTATAAATAATGAGATGTAAAAGAGGTACATTGTTTGGTTGTAACCGGGATGACTGCGAGACTACTTTCTCGCTGTACTATACACAGTTTTGCAGCGTTATAAGTCCTGGATACAGCAGCTGTTAGACGCTTCCTCGTCATTGTTGACCAGCTGTCCCCTAGAAACGGGAGTTCTAAATACACCGTCCTCTTTGGTACCATCGTTACTTCCACAGCTGGGATGACAGTTCTGCTGTACTTTCTAATAAATCGCAGGGGTACCCGTTGACCTGCAGAATGTCTGTCAGTAAGCCTAACTCTGGCTGTAGGTTGTCTTCTGTGCAAATCCTCCGTGCTCTGTGGAAAAGCGTCCTGACTAGACTTCTCTTATGCTGCACCAGACAGAAGCTTTTGAAATGCTTATACCGACCATCATATGAGTTGCGTCTTCTCAATGTTTTACTCAACCTCATCAAGGGAACGAACTGTTTTAAATATAATTTGCGGAGGTACATATTGATAGCCAAGTTTTGCAGTGGTTCGGAACTATTGCCGAATCTTGGTATACCCAGATCACCTTTACTGACGCACTGATCTGCGTCCAAAACATCTACTCGCCTGTTGAAGGATTTTTAACCTAAAGGCATATGAATACCAGAACCTCAAAGCTAATGGTGCTGCTGTCGGAAGGCAGATAGTTTCCACGAGCTACTCGTGAGGTTCACAGTCTGGACAGCAGAAGCTAAGTTAGGTAGCAAGCGCTGCATATCTCTTGTAAACGGAAACTTTTCTCATCCGAGGACAGCTGTCAGGCGGATCTTTGATGATGCTCAGTTGCTTATATTTTACTGAACCGTCGTCATCCCAATACCCTCAGTCAAACAGTAGATACCTCCGTACGCCAAATTTTACGTCACCTACCAACATTAGTGTGGGTGTTGTGTCACCTACATAGGCAGAACTGAGCGCCAGCTACAAACCAGAATTACTGAACACATGCCGAGCAGGTTCAAACATCAAATTACGCAGATGATCGATGTGGTGTCAATCGGCGACACTATCGTCCGAAATTACACAAAGCCTGCCTCAGTTATGGCACAAAACTTGTTACTGACGCACCATCAGCCAGGACACAAGCAACCAGTTCGGGGTCAGTTGCTGGACTATCATCTCTCAACATTTTCGATTGGCCAAAGCAGATGTCATTAGAAAGAAACAGGCCTATTTTGTACATTCGCAAGGAACTGTTCGCTATACTGTCATTGCCCCGGCAATAGTAGAAACTTTGCGCAAAAATAAAATTGACATTTCATTGTAATTCGTTTCGCAGATTGGTTTTGCGCTGATAAATTTAACCTTATGTAATAATCACTCGTAAAGATGCGACGAAATCCTTCGTGATACAAATCGTGTAATGTAGAGTTTCCGACGTCAATTACCAAAACGCATATCGGTTCACCAGCCCAAAAATGATTTGTTAAAAGTCATCAGTGTACAACACTGGCATTACCTTGAATGTGGTGAATTATAATGTCTCATGAACCAGAGGCATAGACTTGATCTATGATGGAAAGAATATGCCAGCTGCTTCAGGCAAAAACAGCTTCAGCTTAGATCAGCACAAATAAAGTCCTCTATGTCCCAGTCTGGCATTCCATTGCAGTTCTTCTTGTCGCTCGCTTTTGGATACACTTCTTGTGTCGTTTGTTTGTTCTTACTGCAACCCAGTGGAATGTTACGTCGGTTTATAGTGTTAAGGATTGTAACCTTCCTGTAACTGTTGCAGACAATCCGGTTGAGACAGACAGACTGTACAGCACATTCTGAGCGGCCGGTCAGCTTATTTCACCTTAGGGGTAAAACAGTTCCAATCATCCTATTACAGCGTGAGTCCCCAATATTCAACGGATAAGTGGTAGGGGATTTTGATTTTCATACAGATTGAACATCATCCACAATTGATCGCAGCTGTCGCATTCCCATAGACTATTCCAGTCGGCCCCTTTCGAAAAGAAGCACTAGACTCGAGTTTCGCTCTCATTAGAGCTCATCAGCGGTGAATATCCTTGCCACTGCCGGGACTAGAACTCCGGCCACGCTTTCATGAGGCAACCGTGTTTACCACTGCGCCATTGACCTCACATTAGGCACGACCGAATTATCATATGTGAACGCTCAACCACTTTCGCTTGTGAGTAATGATCAGGTTGCCCGATCGTCTCGAGAGGAGACACAGTTACTGTCTGTTAACTCCAATCGATTACCTCTAGATTAGAACATCTCTCCAAGATGGAATGATAAGCGAAAGTGGTTGTGCGTTCACATATGATAATTCGGTCGTGCCTAATGTGAGGTCAATGGCGCAGTGGTAAACACGGTTGCCTCATGAAAGCAAGGCCGGAGTTCTAGTCCCGGCAGTGGCAAGGATATGCACTACTGACGAGCTCTAATGAGAGCGAAACTCGAGTCTAATGTTCGTTTCCGAAATTGGTCGACTGTTATACTCCATGGGAAGGCGACAGTTTCGATTAATTATGGGTGCTGTTCAGTCTGTCACCTGTTATTCCAGAGCAAACGTAACAATGACACCAGTCTGAGGCAGCAGACGTGTACTGTGTCCAGACGGCGTTTCGGGTGTGTTATTTGGATATGAACCTCGTCAGAACAACGAACCTTGATCAGATTACACTGTTAACGAAATGTTCTACTAGCGTCGCTGACCTGCGTGATCTACCGTAAATGGCAGCACCGGTTTTGCAATTGCTTAGCCGATATGCTGACTAAAATCGATAATTACAGGAATCCTAAAAATCACTGAGAATCCTGCGCATATGAATTAGTCAGCCATTTCAGATGTATAGTCAAAAATAGTCAATTGCATTTACAGCCTACTTTGCCAATGAAACCATGAAAATTATTATACAGACACAGGATGGGCAAGAGAATTACGCACTCTTTTAGACTCAATGGTTGTGAGAAGTTAAGGTATGCAAGCCCAGTAGTTTTACCAGTAAACAGTTTGTTGTTCACGTACTTTGTTGGTTTCGTTTACTTCAGTGATGTGGAATCATCAAAAATATTCTTTTGCGAAAGTATCCGCAAAGACACTCAATAAACTTTCGCTTGTTTTGTATGATCCACCCAGCCACTCCTCAATATTGAGTGGATGACATTTCAGATTTTTCGCCGATCGTTTGCTTCCAGTGGCTCCAAGGCTACTGATAAACAGATATTTCAAGCCTGTACGTCTCGGCCCATTAACTACGTAACATAGTTACCGCAACTGGGACTTATTCAAAATGATGTTTGACATTGTTTCTCCTCACTGAGCTCCAGTTCTTCACCGCCAAATGCGTCAAGTCAAAAACCTTACAAACGCATCACACTGCGTAAAATCCCCGGCTGATTCTTCTTCTACCCAAAGCGCATGAATCAACTGGCTTGTGATCTTAGTTTCAGGCTAATACTGGCAAGTGTTCTAGTGGTCTTGTTGGTCTTAAATAAATCGATTTTTAAACACTGAGCTTTGGTTAGTATCAAACCAGTAACTGGAATGACAAGTACCCATCTTGTCCTACCAGTTGACCTAAGCAGCCATTTTAGTAATTCGAAAAGTTAACAGTAAACCTCGTTATTCAGTCACCAAACAATGGATTTGGTGTGAACTGAATCATTCAAGTTATAAACTGACATAACGAAACTAACTCGAACAATGTTTCAGTACATTCACCAACAGCTCATAAGATCATTGGAATGTAGTGTGGAATAACGTCAAGACGTCACTGAGTATCATGTGTTCCTCAACCATTTTGTTGTGAATCTTTCACCTGAATCTATACAATGTGAAATGAAACAACTAAAAGTTAATCTAGCAGTCTCTGTTTTATTTATGAAATACGGATTTTTAGTTACTAAAATCCAGAAAGTAGTGTGTTTTAAGTGAAACATTAGTCACCTCTCATTGCAACTCGAACATTCACACGAACAAGCCTCTATCTGACTGAATCCAAAA
>LOND01001086.1:26653-58160 GCA_014220965.1 Paragonimus kellicotti
AAAAGTGTCAATATCCTTTGGAAATCATCTAAATATTCAACTATAACACAGATTGAAATATAATCATGAAACCGTTAGGGTAGGATTGGAGAATTTTACGAAACTTTTAGTTTTGACAAAAAAGCCAACAAAACCACGAACGAATTTCGTGGCAGATAACTAAAGTACAAATCGGTACTTCCCCCAAATACTGAACATCAGCAAACAAAAGTAGACCGCATTCAGCATAAGATATCCAGCATAAAGAATGACTTGTGCATTATGAGTTAACAGTCTAGTAGTGGTTAACTTCACTCTACGTGACGTCCGTACGTCAGCGCAGACGTCAGAATCACGCACATGATTATTACGTTTTCACTGTCTATGCAGTTGAAAAGTTGACGTTGTTTTTATCCAGCTTTGAACGAAATATTTCCACTGAGCTACAAGTTCTCGTCATGCATCGCCAGCTACGGCTGCCGTCTACCTTACCATCCACGAAATAAGATTAGCCCATCCGTAATCGGCTTTTTACTGGTTAATAGAGGTTTTGTGTCAGTCGTATTTCTTTGGAATTTTCAGCCGGCTCCTTCTGCACGGAAGCACCATGTTCGAGTATCTCTCTTGCTAGTGCTCGTCAGTAAGACACATCCTCACCACAACCATGAGACATATTTGTAGACCACCGCGTCAGTGGCTTCAGATTAGGCAAGAAGTAATCATCCTTTTGCCGACTGCACTGTTGCTACGCTTCGTGGTTGTAAAGCTCGAAGCCTCTGTTTCATTTCTTAGGACTTGTTTTGAGAGTGCAATCAACTAAGTCAACATTAGAAGCTGAAATAATGGACAGAATTGTAACTCACTACCAATAGGACACCACAAAATCGGTTACAAATATCTCAAAATGTTCGCTATTTTCCGATCTCTCGAAATGAGTTTTCTCAATAGTCAAGCTCCATACAGTAATTCTACCACATTATTGATAATGCTGTATTCTCAGCAGTGGTCAGTTAAAAGTAGGTGACAGCATTCAATTAGTCTGCTTAACAGAAGGGTAACAAAAATTGCCAAATTATTTGCAACAATCTTCCCAAAGAAAGTTAATCATCAGAACCATATTCATTCTAGGGTTTGTTTGAATGATGTTACATCTATGTCGGTGTAGAGATGGATATTGAATAAGTGTACACTGCGTCATCAGGCTTTGAGATCACATGAGTCAACTTAAAAATATCGCACTGTTGACCGCAATTAAAATGTGTCTTAATCGAACGTTATTGAAAGAAGGAAACCTTTGTGCAGTCACTGTTGAAACTGTATGGAGTTTAGCTTCAAAATTGTGTGATCATCTCTGAACAAGCTTGGAAATAGGGTACTTCACAGGCTGGACAATTGTAAGCAGCCAGTCAGTATTCTTGATTTATACTCCGCATCGGTTTGCAAAATCTTTGACTTCTATCCCCTCTTTTTGTTTAAAGTTACGGATTTAAATTCCCTCAGATTGGAACCTTCAAGTTGTTGCATCAATAATTTAAAATGGCTCAGGCATTTGGAGGATTGCGAGAAAAATAATATCTCTTCAGGTCACAAACGGACATCCAACAACGTTTCAGAATTAAGAAAGGACCACACAATGTTGAGCACATCCAGAGAAATGCAGAAGCAGTAGACAGGAATACGGTAGGAATTGACCGTTTGCCGTAGTGTCTCAGATTCCAGTTCGTTTATACTCCGATGCAACCAAATCCAGAACGGTATCGATCCAAAGATCCTGACACTGACGAAAATAAAGCCGGCAACCAAGGTTGTGATTGAGGATGCCGGATGCTTTGCTGGATAACCGAGCTGGCGAATGAACCACCTGAAATACAAGCAGGATAGACGTTGAAGGAAAATAAAAAGTAGTCAATTCACAGTTCACTACTTGATGTTTATGATGTGACATTTGATGACTTTATTCAATCAACGTCAATGCTACCTATTGTACTGCAGTTTAGAACAAAGAGGAGATTTATGCCGACCGGATTTTCTGTGTATTGCTGAAACACAAGTCTAAAGGCTTACGTGATCCAGTCATCGCTTTTTAGATGACTTCAGTGATTGTCATTCATATCATGAATTTCAGTAGTTTGATCATTCGATACGTAAACCATCCAACCAAAATATGAATAGCTGCCTGTTCCGCAGTTTGCGTGGACGCTTGTTACGTTAGATAGCTGACGACTAATGCGAATCATCGGTGATCCGTACCACAAGCCTAGTAGCATTAACCGTTCTCTGCAAATTGTCACCCTTCCATATAATGCACTACTTACAAATTAACTTACCACTAAAGAGCCCGGAGTAAGATATACCTAACGGTTTGGCCGAGAGTTAACTAAACCGGCTTGCGATTAGTGAGACATTTGTGACAGGATTTTTATTGATGGTCCACTAAACGTCAGATTCATCCATGGACACTTGAGCTGAAGCAAGTTGCGTTCTACCGAGCATTCCGGTGTGTGCCTCTACATAGGTTCAGGCTTTTGTTTGTTTGCGCGTTTATATGTACACCTGGAATGCGTCAGCTACCGTTATCTTAGAATGCATTTTTTTTGAAAAGGTTTTCCAAACTTATCTTAATGCTCACAAGACCACCGTGTTAATAAGCACAATATTGAATATATAACGTATATCTGGCTGAATTAAGGCACATCAGCCTCCACAGAGAGACTGCAAGTGGCGGAAAATGATGTATCCTTTTAGGTCAAAACGCAGCAGACAGGATGGTTTTGAACGTGTCATCTGCAAGTCAAAATGACATTCCGTGGTTGCAACGTGAGCCATTGTGAAACAGCTTTGGTTTAACAAGAGTAACTTATGAAAACCAGAGTGCTTGAACAAAGAATTGGTGCAAAAAGGGATTAGGCTTATTCAGCCATTGTTGACGTCTTTGCTAGTGAACATTTGTGAAGGATATTCCAAATTTTCTCGCCAAAATCGTCCAACCGCTTACCAATAATCTCCGGAAGACATATTGGTGGGTACTTGCGGGCTGTTTCAATGTCTTTGGTTGCCGATTTGGTCAAAAGAAATATAATTAACAGAGTTGAGTCTATCATGTTTGGCGTGCAATAACATTCACCTAGCACCCATCCTTGGACTTCTTATGATTGTCTTCAAACTTTCAGAAAGTAAAATTATGTACTCGCCTACCTGTATGTAAGCAGTCCTCGTAGACCGTGCGCTATTGAAACCTACTGAAGTTCGACCTATTTATCATAATGATTCCGACGTTTGTCTGCTATGACGCTTAACTGTCGGGAAATAACCTGTGCTTATGCCTGATGTACCTTCCAAGAAGGGTGTCGTCCAGATTAAAACATCCAACTTAGTGAACTAACGGAATATTATAGACTATACAACAGTGAAAACGTTCTTCCGAATAATTGAGATAACGTGTTTCGGTGATTCCGAAGTTAATGTTCACATAAGTGTAGGCTTTGGATGACCAACATGAAACATGTAGTTGATGCCAGTTTCCAAACGAAAACGAAAAAGTGAATGGTGACTACATTAGCGAGTGTTTATGTCATTGAATTCGTTATCAACATGTGCTGAAGAATTATCATGCATGTGTGAAATGATTCACCCCGCAATTTCTTCAACTAACATGGATGTTGCTTTCTTGCTAGTAACCCATAAGGATCATTTTCTTCCGTTAGGCTACCAATAACTATTCCGAGTAGCAGATGAGAGCTCTATGACACGCGATTCTTCCGTCCTTTGACAGCAAAACATCCGCATAATGCTGTTATGTACAGCACAGCAGTTTCGTTTCCAACAATGTCTTTACGAAAGTATTGCGTAATTAACTGTCTGCGGTTATTTATTGGCACCAACAGCGCCTGTGGAGTGATGCCGCACTCACCGGAAGGTGGCCGTGGTCCGTGTTAGAGGTTAAATAGCATCCCATTCTTCACAATCAACCTTTCCATTCTAAATTTAGGAGGGAATGTTCTTGGTTTGTTATCGATAAAATGCTCAGAATGACGAAAGATTTTAATTTGGCTTGCAGGTCGCACAGATGAGGGCTTCACAACCAGGTTCCAAAATTTCTGCAGTAATTACAATGCGATATTACACATCACCGATTTGATCAACTTTTCCGCGGCAGGCTGGCTCAAGCGCAACAGCGATCCTGGTCAGTTGGCTTCTACATGATTGTTTGTGCCAAGCTTGCACCAGATATTCTGTGCTGTTGTTCAGTCTTCAGACAGGCGGGGTATTGTTTTCGCTTCTACTGTAACAGGCAGCTTCGTGTACAACCAGTTTACCTTGTCCAAATTGGATGAGAAAGTAAAAACGAGGTAGAATGGAGTGACGTATTAGCATTATAGCTTTGAGTTGAACGCTTTACAATAAATCCTAGACACAATCGTCGAGGCCGTATTGAGTCTTCTGGTCAGCGGTAGATTTGAAGCTTTTTCTTTTAGAAGTCTGCTCATGTAGACTACGTTTCGTTTGGTAGAAGCTATGGAGATTGAACGAATAAGCAATAATGCAGGATTCTTTCGGTGAAGCACTCAAGTTGCCGTGTTCTGCCGTTATTAACACGGCGCCCCAAAGTAAAGTTAGGTTCACAGTTTCACAGCTACCACCTAAACCTCGCTTGCCAACCATTTTCACTTTCCTTGTTTTTTGCCTAAAACGGGTGCATCGAAAGACAGCCTGTCCGCCACATTTTGAATTAAGTTGGCTACTGTGTGAATATTTGAACCATTAACATTACTATAACTCGAAACTGGTCATTCACAACTGACTGGTACTGAACAGTTATTGAACCGTTTGGCTGAGCCTAATACACACAGCGGGCAAGCTGTCAATAGGTCTTCTTTCCCCGCACGTGGGTCCGTGTTCATCTGCCGGTCAGTTCAGGCGTGTGTATTACTGGTGCGTTCTAACAAGTGAAAACTCAATAACTGCGTCTCTCTTCAAATTAGACCGACCGAGACAGTCTATCCGATTGTTGAATCCTAAGTGGTGATCAAATATTGATAACTGATTGTGATTTTTTATATGGGATCAATAATGATAATTTTTTATGGGAAACCAGTGTGAATTCCAACCGTTCGGGAGATCATAAAGTTAACGTTAGAGCATTCAACTAGCTACCAAACAGTCTAAGAGTAGCGTACAGAACGGACCAATCGGAGGTAACAAAAAGATTTGTAAAGTAATGCTGTTTCTTCGCGTTCTCGGTTTAAACCACGTCTCGTACAAAATCCGATCATTACGGATGCAGCCTTAAGAGTTCTACATCAAATCCAGATTTTATTTCATATTTTAAAGACACAATGTCAACAGGACATAGCAACAGCGCTTATGATTGTCATCTGGTACGAAAGTGCCCAAGTGTAATTCAGTCACAAAATGTTGAAACCAACTATTTTGTATTGGTGGCCATCGCCCATTCATAGACCTGGCGAACAGCGTCGTCAGGCAAAATAAGCCGTTATGGACTACATGTGGATTCAACAAACAGGTCGAACAGTCGTTAGCCGTTACATTTGTGGTATGTCTGTTTGCGCTGGAGCAAATGCATATGAACTGATGGTGTGTTTACATCAGCGCTCTGACCTGGTAGTCAAGTAACCCGAATGTTGTAAACTGACTAGATTTACGTTGATACTAACAAGATTTTATTTTTTGGTCGCCACGGCTGAGTACTATCATGTGAGCAGCAGACGCAGCAGACATCGTCTTACCTATTCATCTTGCTGTAGCAGGATTTTTATAATATTGGGCAATCCGTGTGGAAGGGGATCGTGCATCCGTGTACAGTCCTTCTGGCAGCGTGTGCAGTACTTTGAACTGTCAGTTTGTGACGTAATAGTCCAGCCACAGGGGAACGACGATATCATCGGATGCTAGTAAACGAAGCACAACCTTGTTATTGTAAGCCCAGAAGGGTCAAAGCAGGTTTACCACGCAAAGTTTGTAACTTCCCGAATTTCCTGAGTCTGAACACTTCTTAGGGTGTCATCGCTTCTTCTATAAGGCTCCCTGGCAGAAAGTTTGATGTAGTCGTGAAATGAACATATTATCGACAATAATAACAACCGGAGTACTAGCGCTTTTGATTTGATGTCAATTAGCTTCAAGTGAGCAACATGGCTTCAGTAAATCACTTATAATTTCATTGTTTGCTCTTCCCTATAATTTTATATATCAACTCCCCCTAAACTGGGAATCATATTACAGTTAGGCTTTGTTATCACCTGAGATGAACGGCATCCACGTTTTGGATGCCGTTTGTATTACTAGAACAAATAAATTCAGACAAATTTAACACGGCAAACTTGGTTCGAATACCAAACACTACTCAGCGGTTTCATACGATAATTCCTTTCTGCGTATTGCGAGGTAAATGACGCAGTCGTCAACATGGTCGTCCAATGAAAAATTACAAGGATGTGCACCACGGACTACCTCTAGCCTGAGTTGGACACAAGTTACGTGCTTCTCCTTAAAAGGGATCAACTTAGACTTCTATTTGACTCTGAGTGATGTTCGATTTGTGTAGGTTATATTCCCCAACCACAACGGAAGGAATCCAGACATTTATGGGAATTGACTTTGATACAACATGACGTCCCGTTTTGAGAGGTTGTGATGTGCACAATCTACCTAAGCTGCAGTTGGTGGATGTCCTTCTTGTTCTGCAACCAATTGACTAAAATTATTAAGCGAAGATTTCATCTCAACAAAACGCTGTGTAATCGTCCAGACAAACTGGTTGTACGTATCACAGAAGAAGAGACGACTTACCTCAAATTAAGCAATGGCGTTGATAGCTCTGTCAATAGCTTGTAGTGTATGTAAAACATACCCAGTTGATTTACCTGTGTTAATAAAGAAAGAACAGCAATGTTTGAATCGAAGATGATTATGCCTACAAAGATACGGTATTATTTTACCTCCTAACAAGACAAACAATTAGTGACCACTCTATCTGTCTCAAATGCAGTAGAACCGAAATTTGTGCAACGAGGAAAGAAAAAGTTTTTGTACAAAGGACGAACCTAGCGGACAGTCCGTCGAACGTACAGTTACTTGAGAAACGTTCTATAGAAAACTGAGGATGCTGTAGCCCGAGGCGTTAACAGTTAAGAATGTGTATCCTACCCATTGCCCATTCAGATATACAAGGGTGTACGAGAAAAAGTGGGAACTGAGAATATATTCAGGGTTTCACAAACGACTGACTGGTGACTGGACAGATGAAAACCAAAAATCTAGTTGCCGGTATCGAATGCAGTAGAACTGAGAAAGAAGAAGACGTATGTGCAGACAAACAATGGACTGAACGAAGGTACACCTATCTCCTTCACACCACCACTATTTTGCCGTGCCAGCAAGTGCATATAACTGAACACATTCTTGGACATATCAAGCTGATTCGACTTTAAGAGGATGAACTGTGAATAAATGTCATTTCTCTTATTACTTGACCCATTTTTCCAAGCAGTCACATTTATTTGCACCAGGTTGACACCAGGCTGCATGTATTCCACCATATAAACTCTGAACAAACACCTGAGTAGAGCTGAACTAAAGATGACCGAGATAGTGAAGGTTTGTTTACTATTCTGTTTAACCCTATGTAATATGGGGACGTTCTATTCCAGCACAGTCAAAAATGCCGTTATGATTTTCCTGAATATACCGTCGCGTTCCACCCTTGCCTCCAGGTCTGGCAAATTCTTCAGGTTCTGCATCAATATTCGGATGTATGCAGTGACGGGTGACAGTGACTGCTTGACCGGGCGCATGTGAAGCAGAAAACATGTTGAAACCTGGAATTACAGCTTCCTCAATATAGAGATACACAAAACATCCAGAGATGGTTCGGAGAACAAACATAGCTTATATGAAGTAGAAGATTAGTTTCGATAACAACCTAATTCGCTTTAAGAGTATCTTTTTACGTGTCAAGGAAGTCACCAGTTCCCCGAAAATATTGTGTGACAGAAGACAACAAAGTACACTGTGAACGACCTTCACCTTTGCTATAGTCGTGTACTTCTCCGGTCTTCACGATCGACCTAAGCCCTCGTGACAACTGTTGTTGTCATCCCGACTACACGCCTAGACTGTACTGTCTAGACTTTTGTCTGGTCCATTCCCTTTGACCTTGCTTGTTGCTAGTCGCAAACCCTATAAATACGAACGGGTTTGTGACCATGTTGTCTTCGGGCTGAGCGACATAAAGAAGCTCTGTTTGAAGGCCAGTCTTTTTCCTGTGTTCATGCGGTAGCCTCGGGTGGATGGGTTGGATGGGAAGAGACTAACTGATCGCGTATACTCCGTACTTCGTTGTTCATTACCGTTATTCGTCGTGCTGTTATCCGCCGTTTCACTGACCGTTATTCCGTTCTGTTCACGCGCTCGTAGGTCGTAGGTTGAGTTACAACATTACGAAATACTCTAACGTATACAGTAGTTTTCCGGACTGTGACAATAGACGGAATCCCATATTGGTTAGCACTGGGTGTATATTTACGAATTTATGGTTGTGTACATCTGTCTTAAGTGAAAAGCAAACAACGTACATCTGAGAGAAAACCACAGCGTTAGTGGTTGCCAGGTAACCGACGCTTATAGGAACATATTTGGTTACAGCTGCTGCACACCAACAATGTGTCAATTTGCGGTGTTTGGTAAGTCTACATGTACAAATGGATAAATTAAGATTCTATGAATCACTGCAAAAATGTATGCTGGGAATAACTATATGATATGATATCTATACTATTGTCCGTGTTGATTCTTGGCAGAGCCAACAACTACAGCTATTTTTACAAGTAATGTGTTGGCAAAACAGCAGCCCCGGGACTCGAACTCCCGAGCGACATACCAGACACCTACGAACTATTTACCAGACCATACTCTTATACTCAAAGTCTTGAGCGTATCTAGTATTAAGTGCATTCTCCTATGACGTTTTTTATAGTAACGTGATGATCTCTGATCTGTTTGATTTTACACCGTTCAATTCGATGGTTTACGCTACTGGTTTTTTATTAATTGTCAAGGGTTCATTTCTGTGCTCAGATTTCACCTGGTTGTATTTTGTACATTTTTGCTTCTTATTTATTCATGTACAGAACTAGTTTGCCTCGGGTGAACTTTCAACATTCTGTTTCGTTCTCCCCGATTCATAAAGTTTACAGCTGCCATAAAAGGATACGTTTAACCGTGGAGCTTAACAGAATCTATTATTTGCATATTTCGTAGATAAGCATAAGTATGTGAATATACGTGTGCATATGTATATAATTTAACGTGAGTATACTTCGGTGTTCTTGTTCTTTTCGGGAGGTGCAAGCTGTAAATTGTATGGAAGTAAGTATACCGTTATCGATTGTTAGAACAACTCAGTTTTCTCTCTCATTCCCATCTGAAACGCATTTGGGGAGCAGTATTTAAACGTTGACTTCCAAAAACATAGAATTTACCAGGACATTTCACAAACATCATTTGCAAGCTAATTGGAAGCACTATACTTCAGAGTGACCTTCACTTTGATTTAAGAGCTATCATAGTTATTCACTATTAGGTATATATAGAATAATAACAAGAGTCGATTAAAACCGGTATTATTCACCAACTCACAAGTATCATCCAACTACCAAAGACCGCGGTAACATGATGGATGAGGTACGTGAACAGAGGAAAGCCTTTTGTGTAGAACGTCATGGTAACCATATCTAGGTCACATGAAACAAAACACAAGGGTGAAGTTTAGTGTCTAGTGAACATTGACGCTTCGTTGGACATTCGTTAGAATAAAATGCTTTTCATTGTCTATCTCTGTCCTTAAAACGTCTAGACTTGGAAAATAATACGAACATAAGTTTGTCTACCTAAATTGTGTGCGGTCGCCCGGACTGTAGAACGGTGTGACTGACCCTTTCCGCTACACAATAGATGGTCAGTCGACTGTCTGATGAACGTATGTATTACAAAAACGATACACAACGTAGCTGTACTTTATCGTATGTAAATCAAACGATGAATGAACACAGTTTTGTGGCACCAACTCCGCTGTACACAAAATCTTATTTCACCTCCCATCTCAAAAGTGCATCAACATAGCCCCCCGTCTGAAGCCTCAAAGTTTTTCTTCACATTTCTGTGGCACGCTGTAAAGAGTTTCCTAGTAAACCTGAAGAATATCTTGGAATATTAACAAGTCGAGCACTTTTGAATGGCTGTCAGGTGGCATTTCCGGCAGCAGAGTTTGTAGTAACAGTTTGAAGACGTTCTGACAGATATAGGTTTCCTTCTCAGTATCGAGGATATCGTCACTCTTGTGAAATTAAGTAAAACTGAGCATTTTACTGGTGCCGTGCTTCTCGACCCTAGCAATATTTGCGGACAAATTTGCATAGAAAAACTGTTAGTTCCCCATGCTGTTTGCATCTTTTTGTGATTACTCGGCCGATCACACGAACGTCATGAATGCACTGGCTGGTTGGCAGCCATACATGTTGCAAAAATCCACGTCGACGGAAGATTCAAACCGTGAGTCCTGAATACTCATTTGTCCACTGCTGGCTTGTTGCATCATTCTCCGCACATGGCCAGAGTGACAGTATATTGAGGGGGAATTATTTACTGAATATCACTATTAGGGAAATACGGCTTGACAGTTATTATTGAGTTGTTGGTTGGTTATTTGTGAAAGTGTCTGTCTTAAAAAGGTGGCGCTATGAGCGAATGACGTCATAAACTAGGTATGACTATGCGTTTGACATGGAACAGTTAACAGATGGCTTTGTCCCGTACAACTGGCAACGGATGCTAAGACATGTCAGCCGCCCGGAATTGGACATATGATTAAGATGGTGTATTCTCCATCCTTAGTTATTCCTCTCCTGCTCTAAATCAATTCCCAAACCGAAATCTTTCTTGGCCACACCACTGACGGAGTAATACATATCCAAAACCACTTTCCTTCCGCCCAGTTTTGGTTAGTCATTCACGCTGTCTGCACATATGAATGACATTGGTGATAAAATTTGAGTTAGTTTTAATCAAATGTAACGTGTACAGGCTACTATCGCAAGGAGGGGCACCCTCTGGTCAACCCTTACTTGAAACATCAAACACACTATAGAAGTAACATGTTGTGCAATCAAACTGTTGGGTCTGTAAGGGAGGTGTCAGATCATGGTAAATTATGGATTTGATATGACTGCGATTTGTGTTTGAAAGATTATATAATCTGACGGAAAGCCTTCGAAAGTTAATAATATTATGATTTTTTGCTTACTCAAATCCCGAAAAGTTGTATGCTTGAAATAAATTGACTTTCAGGGATATGCTGCTTAAAAAATGTTACGTTTCGGTTCGATAAAAGTTATCCCGTTAACCTCAATGGTTTATGTGCCCCCACCGTAATACCCTCCTATTGACAGTGTAACACTGTAGCACCGCCAAGTTGAATGTATTCAACAAGATGAGTACGGATACTTTAACACGGTATCCTCTCTGATGTAATTTTTTGCTGAGTCTGTATGGAAACTGCTGACGGTCGTTTTGTCCCGAGTTCCTCTTTATGAATGACAGATTATCGATGCATGCTATATATTTGCTCATCCTGTTACCATTCGAAATTGTTTATCCGATTTCTGCGTCAGTAAATGCTGTTTCTGTGTTTCATGTGATTTAGCATTCAGATTAATCTGCCCCAGAAAACGTGATTTTCCTACCAGGTGTTATTGTATGTAGGTATGTTTATATGTACTGATTAGGATCAGTACCACAGAATGCAATCATATGACCTCATTTCAATGACTGGGGAGAACAATGGGAAAAAGTGTCTCACCGTAAATCATGTACCCAGACGATAAGCAAAGACAGGCTTGGCTCAGGTAATCGGTTCCGCTGTATTATAACGTGAATAAGATAAACGATGTATAAGCGAGAATAAATGTGTGGCTGGTGTCAGGTGAACCCAAAAATAGTTACAAAATTATTTCTTGAAAGATGAAAATCATATTTTTAACTATAAGTTACTCTTTCACAGTGTAACGATGTAGTAGGGCACAGATCACAAGTATATATTTTGCGAGCTAATTATAAGTCATACGTAAAATTTGATTATATAAAAGTGCTATTTATGAAACTTCTCCAAATAAAAATTTTTCATCCCCTGTAATCCAGAGTGAGCACAAAAGATAAGTTAACCTGTTATGCTAAGGTATAACTCTCAAGTGTGGCTCATTTTAATGAATTGTTTCCGGTGAACACTTTGTAAAAGCCAGCTTGCTCACAGAATGTTCTTCTTTTGGTACATGTAGCGGTGACTTTACACTGCAGTTCTGTCTCTCAGATTTACCGTACTCCTCCGAATGAGTGCATAGCTGATCACGCATACGGTGGCAGACTAGACTGATTAACCTTGGTCAACGATCAATTAAGTGAAATCAAAATATTTTCGCATAAACCTTCGTCTGTGGACTACTCTGGGCGAATTCTAGGGTAGTTACGGTAGACACCTGTATGTTCATGGATCTACATCACACCGAAAAAATTTCCTGTAAGCTGAAGCTGATGATAATCCAACTGTGGAGGAGAGGTGACGACAAATGTATAACAATATTAACAAACTTTTGTTAGAAGGACTCACGCTTATTGGTTATGTGAGTTAAGTTGAAGATAACCTTAAACTTTGATTAGGTATGCAGCTGCACGCAGATGAGTCAGATCCCTGAGCTTATAACAATAAGTAGTTGCCAATTTCATTCCAAGTGAATAATTTCCAGACTAGGTTATGCTTGGAAAAACCGAGAAGTATTTCCAAGAAACCAAGAGCACATGGACCGCGTCCCGTCCAACGTGGATCTCAAATCGAAAACATGCGTTACTTAGATCTAGCGCTATTTCAACGTAACCTTTGAATTCTAAGTCTAGGTCACAAAAGCAAACAGATTAAACCACTTCCCATTCATACATAACACCCTGCCGTGCGATCCTTCTGTTTTAAAGCTCATAGGTATTAGTCCCTCGGCTAAACAAACTACTGAAGGTTCCACCTACTTTCTTCTCTGCTGAGCATAATCACAAATTGTAAGGCTGATCGGCCATATCACAGGGTGCATTACTCTCCTGAACTGCAAAGTACAGCCTACCTGTCCTGTTCTCTTTGTTTCGCACATGCCTGATTTATAGCACAAACATCCGCTTTCGTTTCGTCATGTTTCCAATTAAAGCTGAAGACAGACTCCAACGAACTGACATATTCATGTATGATGTTATGTTTCGTCTTGAGTTTGATGATAACTAGATGATATTTTGCAAAATATCTTAAATATATCAGTGTTGTAGGTTTAGTAGTGATATGTTGCTGCATGTTTACTAGCATCCAACCTTATTACAGAAGTTTCCATATGTCACCTTCATCTCGATGTACGACACAAATTGACGAACGGTGAAATGGATCACTCCAATGGTTGATGCTCTGTAACTACACGTGAACTTAACTAAAGTTACATTTCAATGGCTAACAATGCGACTGGTTAAAAATAAGATCCAGTACACATACATTGCAGACGAGCTGCGATCATCTGTTTTACCAGCCTGCCGGAAGTCAAACCGAATAACTTCGTGGCATGTACCCAGTGAATACGACTATCCATCTCAGTTCCTTAAAAAAATTCAAGTATTCACTTGCACGAAAACCTAAACTGTTAGGCGTTTCAGACTAGATGACGGTTCAACTATGTTCATTAAACGTGTTGACGTTAAATTACTAATACAGTGTCGTCTACAGACATGACTGCTCTTATCCAAGTAATAACCCGAGTTCAACAGTCAGCGCTACATCCCACGGAACTGCACGTCCTGTAAGAAAATAATTTTGGGCGCAGAGTCCCTCACGGTGATAAAAATGGGCAAAGCGTTGGCCGTAAGCGAAACCGTCCATAAACTCTTAGTACTAACTGATAGTAACAAAACTGATATCGATATCCCTTGACATAAGCTTATATTCCAACTAGTGACTAAAGATTGAGAATTACAAACCTGTTCATCGTCATTTGGTCCGCGGCAATTTAAATCAAAAGACCTTAGTTGTTGTCACCAACTGCTTAAAGACATTTCAAAGCTTCATCTGTGAACTCCAGTCATCACTGACTATTATTACCATGAAATGTTATATCCTCATCAAATTCAGTTAAGGCTTTTCGTCGAATTGTGCACAGATGAGTGAGATCGAATTTAGAATGAAGATATTAGGCTCCCGACCCCTTGAGTTCACCAAAGTCCTGAGAATATAAAATGATTTTTCACCCTACATCTGGAGCTTTTTCAATCCTAGCATCCTCTGTTCTGTGAACATGCACATACTTCCACAGTGTTTGAGTTGTTCCTCTTTCTTCTTGATATTTTGATTAAAATTCTTATTACAATATTCTGACTCATGAATCTTTTGTTTAGAGGTGGTGGTGTGCAACAGTTCCATCAAAACCAACCAAATGTTTCTGCAATACTTGCATTTCTCTAATGCTTTCACCTGATTAAAATCATATTCTTCTTACTGATCGTCACAAAACAGTATCTACCAGATTCAGCTTCCAAGCATTGTATGTCAGTACTATCGCTTGTTTAGGCTTTTTTTCACTCTCAACCTACTATAATTTACAATAACTTTTAATGACTGCAAAAAACAATTGGAATTTTAAAAAATTAGAAGGTGACGTTAAAACGTTCTAGAGACGTCTTTCTTATGTGGTATGGAGTAATTTCCCGATCTGACATAGTCTCAAGTGTAACACTGAGTCACTTTCAACAATTTCAATATATCACAATATGGTTTTATTTCGTGCATGCTTGCATCATTCATAAACTTGCCATTAGTATGAAAATAAAGGCAACAGAATGTGTATATAAAAAAAACATGAAAACGGATCAATTTATTTGATCACACATAACAGTTGTTTGTTAGTTGTTTTTAACCGCGTTGATTCAGCTGAACAGCAAAGTTCAGGTCGACTTTATAAGTTATGATAATTGAGTGCAAGCTAATACAATAAATAATGTAAATTGACGCTTTGATCTGTAGTGTATGTTAGCATTGTGCGACCGAGGACGCTGCTTCTAATGGTGTCATTCATTTGATTGGTTTGTCACTGTACATTTTGACCAGCCTGATAAACTATCACTGATCTTGCTTTCCAGCTTTCTTCTGCTATACCGTTATGTATGTTTTGACGTTTTCAGGAAAACTTGTGAATACAGTAGCTGTCATTTAACATAGGTTTCACTTGCTGACATAGATTAGGGGTAGCATAGTAATGTGCAGGAAAAGACATTGGTTTGTTAGGTTATCAGTTTATCGAAGTCAGACAGATACGAGGCGAAACAAAATCAGTTAAACGTCACAGCATATGCGATTAAATGATCTTTACCAGTAAGAGGAACATGTTGCCGTTGACAATATTATTGGTGTAGAACTCCCGTTAGGATGGTCCAAACAGGGGCTGTAATCAAATGCAGTATCTGGCGCTGGGGTATCAAAAAATATCGTTTTTGTAGGATTCACACTCACATACGATCATCTAATGCCACGATTCACAATCGTTTAGACTTGTCGCATCCCCAGTCTCCGGAAAATGGTGCACCGTCCCTTAGCTCCACATGAGTTATGAGATTACCAAAACTATGCCAGTGATAACTTAACACTACTAAATATAGCACGACCTAAAACTACACGTAACTTCAAGCGTCAGTAGGAGGGAAGAACATACGGCAGTTAAATCGGGTAAATTAGGCCGGGGTTGGAAATCACCCTCAAGCAGTCTTAGATGTTCATATGAGACCCCTAATATAGCCGTTTCCATTTACTTTCCATCAACGTGTATTAAGGCGAGTGGGCTGTGCAACACCATGGTGATATCGATCATCATTTTCGAAGTTCACCAAACACCAAAAATCAGTGAACATATTTCTAAGAAGCTCGAGAGTCTGCGAGACTACCATGATTGTGTCAGCGCTGCCTCCGCCGAGTGATTTTAGGCACCTTGCGATACTCCAAAAATATACAGCGCAATGTGCATGCAACTTTACGCAGGATGACAAAAATCTTGCACACAGTCAGCCCATCAAAGTGATTGGTTTTCCGGCGAACCATCACGGTACATGGGCGAACATGAACAAACGGACGTCCACCTTGCTGTGCTGTTCACGACACTCCACTGTGTTTATATAAACATGATGTGATCACTGGCGGATAAGATTATCTGATCTTTCGTTTGACCTCAGGTCGATAAGAAACAGGTGTGCCTGCATGATTTCCAATTGATCGTTACCCTGTATTATTCTGGTTCTTGTGCCACAGTTTGTCCTAAGAGACACAATCTGATTCCATCTTTCATTTCGTTCGATAACAAACAGAATATTCAAAATATAAACTTTCATGAAGCCTGCGTAAGTCGTTATCTTTGGGGAAAGTAAAAGTAACCTGAAGAAACCTGTTGTACACAGAGAACAAAACAGAAATGCACACACTAGAATACGCAATATTCACCACCATACGGAAATTAGTCGTCAGTATTCAGTTAGGGACGAACAATGGAACAAGTACCAGGTAGTCACATAATTGCTAACAGCTACAAATCAGGCCCCTAGGCATACTTATTCCGGGTTGAATTAAATTCAAACAATAGACCAAATCAATTTTATTCGGCAATGATCTTCTTATATGTATCTGAAGGCAGTGGATCCTCGTGAATAGCACAGTAAGCTGTCCGCAATAGATAGTCGTTTGCCCGTAGTGAGGACGAGCGGCCGCACTACACTACTCACACCAGTTTTATTCAGCAGTGGTGCAAGAGCATGGACAAGCATTTTAACATCCGCAGGAAAAATACAAGAAGAAACATCGGAATAAAGCATGGCATGAAATGGTTCTCTATACATACAGGAACTGAACACTGGTGTCTGTGGCAACCTTGATGCAGATGACTGTTTTTTGTTGATTGCCATGTTTCAACGCATAACGCATGTGTTGGGTTCCAGAATAAATAACCCTTGCACCATCCGCGTTCTTGGCCCACAACACGAGGTGGGGAATCAATCGCTCTGGTCGGCGAAATGTTACCGATGTTTGACATCAATCTACCTATGTCTACAGAGGTGCATGTTAAGCATATTAACAGATGCCCTCTTGTAAGGATCAACAAGAATGATTATGAACAGTTAAGCTATCGTATGACCGAAAGAGAAACAGATATCACTGGTGCAAGCAAGTAGCTCATTCCTCATCTGTGGACTACTCCTCATCGTATTGAGCCTGACGATCAGTTTAGTAATGTGAGTCATTGTGAAAAGCAGCATTTAAAAAGTCCAACGAACTGATTAGTACTGATCTTAAAAACCAAATGAACCTACCTGTTCACAGTACAGTTGCGTTTACCTTGGAAGAGGTGTCAGGACCATATGGCCACAGTTGTTCCAACCGAATTTGGTGAGACCACAATATGCTGTACATAAATATCCCAGCTGATTGTTTGTTTTTTAAGATGGTAAAATTGTGTAGGATGATAAGGTCAATTCAGAACCTATGTCTTCCGATTTGTCACTTCGAGGTCGTTTCGGAACAGGGATTTTTAATTGTTAAACTTCTAAGTTTTAGACTCCTTGACTTTCCGACAAAAGCAAATCGGTGGCACGGAGACCTTCATGAGACTAAGTACCTTCGACCAGTAGGTTATCTTTGGAATACACTACAGACTTATCTGGATCTGGTTTGTAATTAAATAAGAGCTGATATATCACTTCAGAGGTGCATGTGGTGTCTTACTGATTGTGGCTCACGTCATATTTCATGTTCCTCTGATTAAACTGATTCGTCCGAGTGCACTCTGGTCACCAGTCTAAAAGTTTGGAGAGTGGGCACAACAATTTCACATCGTAATCAGTATCCTGCGAATGTTATGCCTAATGCTATAGATATGTAGACGTTTTGTCTATCAAAAGTGGACTCAACAGGCGACGAATAATGAATAAACTGTATAGGATATTTGTGCGCAATAAGTCATATCGTGCACCTTCCATAAGTGTCTGATTTAGGACGGTGTCTCACTACGCATGTGTCCGTGTAAGCAGTCTCTGCCAGGTAGGTACCTTGCCAAAGGATCACTATGTCAATCCGTTTGTGTTATTCATAAACCAACGTGGATTTCATGGATGCTTCCTCAGAGAAAGTAACCAACACTTTAACGTTCAAGTAGTTAGCAACATGGTTCAAGTAACTCCGACCAAGATACTGATCTCCACGGATCACAAGAAAAGACTGAAATTCAAACACTGGAAAACTGTTATTCTTTCAATGTGATCACATTAAGAAGTATGGTGCTTGAAAGGATTCGGAAAAGCCTGTCATAACCTGTGTCAAGTTAATCACATAGATGTAATACAAATCGACTGTTCGTGATATTCCACAGAATGTCTTCACTTTTTGGAAGTGATATAACCGGCATCTAATTTTCAATTTGTCTTCTATACGCTCAACTATTTCGACTGATGATAATATCGTTCCATCATCGCTGTGATTGTCCACTACGAAGTTTGATGGCAATTAGTTCCGTTTCCATCAAACGTAAACAAATGATTGAAGATATTAATTGAGTGATGTTTGTACTTCAGATTGTATACACAGACTGAGGCAATCCATCAATGTCAAATGAACTATAAATTTGCGATATTGGATACAAGTCTGATTCCTAAGAACACCCGATATCCTGTTGCCTCGCATAACAACCTGTTGAATCGGAGACTGTCAGTGGGATAACAAGTCCAAAACAGACGACCAGGAACTATTTGATGTCAACGATTTTCTAATAGATGGTAATGGGAAAACATTAAAAGAGTCATGGACAACTGACAACTAAATAACACCTAAAAATTCTTGCAGACAGTAAAAGGAAATTAACTTACAAAAGTTTGTTTGTCCAGAGATCGGTGTGGTAAGCCAAACACCAGGAGCTTGCCATACAGATAAGGATAGCATGCACAGTTGACGTCATCCTGAGAAAGACAAACATTGTGTTAGGAAGTGATGGGGAATCCGCCCGTCTCAAATGAATTCCACGTAAATAGTCAGCCAAAATCTACTCTACCAAGTGGCAGGTTCGAAAACTACAACATTACAAATAACTTTATACGATATTACTACGAAATGCATGAAACAAATTACTTCCTGATCTCATTTGTCTTCACATCAATATTTGTGACTATCATGGGTCTTTCACATCTGACATAGAAGCCACTTAGACTAAGCTAAATATGGACAATTACAGGTAAATAGAAGTAGTAGGTCAGGCCACCTTAGAAGAGTCAATATACAGCTGGTTAAAGCGCAGCGCTGAGTATCAAGAACGCATGATGGTCAGCTGGCCAGTTCAGTCAATACTGACAATCCAGTCAGAGAATACAAGAGGCGGCATAGAGTAAGACTGAAGCCCTAAAGATGGTGACTGCTACTGATTGGCTCATTCAGTGATCAATTCAAGTAGCCTTCAGAAGGCGCAAATCAACTGAGAGATTAAATCTATCAGATTCGTGTCCGGTGTTGTTGATGACTGACATTCTGATTATATCCGCTGCGGTTTGCATTGCTTCTATAGTCCGCATAATTTTCGTGTGTTTTCAAGCAGCCGTAGCTTACAGTGCGGTTGTGTTGTTTATACGCCACTTTCAGTGTTTCATCGTATTCACATGAAGGTTAAGGCCTTCTAACTCTTTTGTCTGCTCTAAACCGGCTTCTAAGACGTAAGGATTGTCCCAACCGTGAGCACATTGAATAACCGCGAAGGTCTACCTACCGACACGCATCGCGGCAATATATCTTGAGTGTAGGTAGAATAGTTGGGCGTGGATCTGATCATCAGTTAACGGACTAAGTACCCGATTTGAGTACTTTCGAAATTGAATCAGACACCGCAGTAGAAAGCCAGAGTTAACAAACTGCTAGCTTAGTCAAGACACCGTCAGAATAATGGAGTGCTCATCAGCCGCAAACAGGACATAGAACTCACTACTTTTTGATAAAGATTAGCGAAATGATGGAATCGGGTGGGGAGAAGACACCATTGAACTGGACGATCAGTTGATATTAGCAACAGTTAGTGTATTTCTCTTCATTAAACAGTCTACAATATTACGTGTTATTAGTTCTCAGTCAAGTGGGTCATGGGTTGCATTCTGAATCTGATTTCATCGACCATCCAATGAAGGTTGAACTATCCTCGTCATGGTGACAGAGGAAAACAACCCCGATCTAATATCCACGTGTTTCAACTCACGTTAGTAAAATATAAGTTACCGTGAAGTGGTTTCTGCAATCTTTTTGTCACTGCAACTATGGGATAAATGCATGGATAACAACAGTTTCTCGCCAGTTCAGTAAACTGCCTAGCGTGAATTGCGTCTCACAGGCCATCGTAGTACTCCTGAAAAAATATCCTTGACTGACCTACTGGAAACAATTTAACGTGCCTAACACTAACGGTGGGGTTTCGATCTTACACCGCGCAATCAAACGAGATTCAAAAAAGGTTGACAAACGACTAAAGTGGTGTATTAGACGAGGTGGTCAACGACTGTGACTCACGTTCACATGAGGGCGAGCTATCAAAGCAGAGTGTATCAGTAAAAACCGACCTATGTTCTATCATTGGAATTCTAGCTGAAGCATTACTGAAGCAGATGCAAACTGGAGTTGTTCATCAAGCGTTAAGCCGTTCACTAGTAACAAAGGGGCAGAGAGCCTGGACCCGTTCAGAAGGCCAGCAAGCAGTACAAATGAATTCAACGGACGTTAATGTGAAACACATCTAGACAAGTGTAAGCAGGTTTTAAATGATCAGGTCGACCACAAATCAAGTGTCGACATAAGGTTGAGAACAGCGGAAAAGCGAGACGAGGGGCCAGCCAGTTATAAAGACATACGGCTCGTTTTATCGCAGCGTATGCCGACAAAACAGAGAGTTAACATACAATTTACGGTACTGTAGTTTTTTCAGCACTTATCGACTGACTAAGCTGGTTCTTTCTATGTAGACCTGTATATGCAGAGATCATGATTTTACCGACAGTGGTAGAAGAATACAATGCTTGCACTATGGGCTTCATTATACACTCCTGAGCTCGGCAAGATAAATGGACAGACAAAAGAATGACTAGCAACACACTCTACCGTAAGATAATAGAACGCAAGTTATATAAAAAAAAACTTATCTGGTCTTATAGTTGAAGCTAAGGCAGCGAAGACGAACACGCACGCTGTAGAATCTAAGCCGATGAGCATTAAAACACTAGCCACTAGAGAGACACACTACGATACACCATATACTCTTAATGCATACGAGAATCAATTGGCAACCTACTGTTCAATGATCCATCCATCCCATGGTCATCACCGCTAGGAAAAGCGAAGACAACCATCACGCGAGAATATTCCAAGTGTTAGTGATATAGTAAGTTAGGGTCATTGGAGTACTTTGTTCGCATGTGACAGCGTATCCGATTTGAGTAAGGAACGTGAAACTCACTCAGCCGGGAATGAAAACTGACGACAGGTAACCGAGAGCCCTTTGCATAGCGTATGTTACCATATGACCCAGGAAAATCCACAGAAAGGACTAACCGCTCCACATCACTAACACACCCATCTGATCTATTCTCTACGAGACCTTACAATTATTACATCAAACACACGAAGATATGATATATGATAAGCTCAGAGAGAAGAGAGACTTCATCAATACTTATATACATCATATCAACGACATCAATCAAATATAATTCACGCTGGAGTCCTCGAATTACTATTAATACCATCATACCACTTCACAATACACACAACATCGACGAATGGCTGACTTACAACAGCAGCCATGACAGTGGCTGCTGACTCAGTATTTGAATAGTCAGAACTTTGGTACTGAACGACGAACGGTATCGCGCTTAAAGACCAGCGTATAAGTCTATTCAGAGAAACAACTTGAACCCGCGCAACATTTATTGCAAATGTATCCTACTTTTAGGGGAAAGCTGTTCTGCTTCTGTTGTTGCCTTTATGCAAAAAATACCTCCTAATTCGTGGTTGATGATACTCTTCTTTCACTTCTCCTCATTAACATCTTTTTGTCAGTTAAGTGAAGCCAGATAGAAAGCAATGTGGTTGGCTGTATTCTGAACTCGGTAAAAAAAAAAAAAAAAAAAAAAAAAAAAAACCACGAATAAAAAAAAGACATCGAGAAAGATAACAAACAAATCTCCAAGTATAAAAAAAATATCATACATATAACTACAAAAATTAAAAAAAAACAAAACAAAAAAAAAAAAAAAAAAAATACTAATACTTAAAAAAAATGGTCTACATTAAAAAAACACTGTTAGGAAAGATAAAGAATGCGTGTCTGAACTATCTGTAGCGTTTCGGCTAAATATGTGTCGTCTTCAGCCACCTCCGAAATTCCTTGGTAAATTGAAAATTCCGTTTCCACTTACTACTCACTCCTGTATGTAACATCGCTATAGAAAGAAATCAGCTATGTTCAGCCAGTAGGGAAGTGTGAACGTTTTTCAAAAAAGAAAAAAAGTAATTGGGAATTATCGGTCGTTTTATTCTGACGTCGAGGCTATGCTTATTATCGCTAACCCCAGATTCTCTCACTGTCGATGGCCGGCCAAGTATAATTTTACTCACGGCGTTTTGTATAGTCTTTCAGCTAATTACTTCCCTCTAGTGGATACTCGCACGCAGTAAACGCTGTGACAGAGATCAAGAATGCATCGTCACCTTAGGTCGTGGTTTTGGCCTGGCTCGTTGTCGGCAGGGATTGAAATGCTTTTTTGTGTGAGCGGGTTGGTATGTTATTCTCTCACCGTCACAAGGTCCTCAATACAGAATACGCCTTATTTTTCACATTACTCCTTGCCGAGGTACTCTTGTGAAATCTGTACAATGTAACACTGCTTAACTGTCACGGAGTAGACTATGACCGCACCTTAACCGTCGTTGTGATACCCTTTGGGATGTTGGGGGGGAAAATTGATAAGTCACTGTGTTTATCGTTAATGTCTGTGAAATGCCGTCAGTATTCTACAGCAAAACCCATTACTCACATTTGGGAACTTAAGTCTTGTAATTATGAAAAAAACTGCTTAGGGTAAGTGCCTTCTCCTCTGCCTGCAGAACTGAACATGTGTATCAACAACTTCGGATATTTTCATGAATTTCACGGGAAGTACACAAAATATGCTTCCCGCTGATGGTTTGAATTAGCTATTCTGGGAAATTTAAGCAGAGTAACGGAAAACAAAACATTCTGCATGGATTTCGCAGACGTGAGAATCCGAATCCAGTACTCACGACTTATAAGTCTACCCCTTGTTCACTATCTCTCTAATCTGCTCTCACTCACCAATCTTGTTTAGTCTGGCTTCATCTGACTGGCTACCCAGTCCGTACTAGCCGAGCTTTACCAATCTGTACCAGTTCTCTGGCTATCCTTTACTGTAAGTGCTCCTTGATAACCTTAGGACTATCGTCTCACCATCAGTCTCATCCATGTATATACTCTCTAATATCTTTTAAATCAATTAACTATTCTTCATATAGTCGTCAATTCCAGTATACGGTACTCACGTCTGATCGTATCTTCCGTATCCTGAAGACTTTTCACTCAGACTTTTAAATGGAGGAACTAGGCTGAATTTTCAGTTTCATCAGAGCTCATCCATAGTCCATATACTTTTACCACGGAGAATTGAAATCCTATCATATATTCATGGTATAACCGTTTGATCATTGCGCCACAATCTCCACATCAGGTATGACAAGATATATATGGTATACGATATATAAGATATATATGAAATTTGAACGCTCCAGCACATTCTTTTGTGGGAGCTGACGAGGTTGCCGGACCATCTTGCTGGGGGACACTGTTATTGTTAGCTGTGACCAATCTTACTCTGTTGGTTGTTTGACAATTATAATGGTACTTCTGTTCGTTTGGCTTCATGTTGATCTTTTGTGTGCGTGTGCTGGATTTGTAGCCGTAAATAGATGTGAAATTGTCTCTGTAATCAGTCTGATCGAATGCTACGATAGCGTCAAGGAAATTTGGACAAACTCTTATTTGGGAGTGTACTTTGACCACACTTCACCCGATGCACTACGGAAGGTCACTGCTCATTGAATTACGTCAATGCTAACCAATAACCATTCCAAACCAACTCCTTACAACAGATTATGGACATTTTATACAGGTACGACTAGACTGAAATTTCTGTGCTGTCCATTGGTATCGGAATTCGGCCATGAATGCTCAAAGGTTTCTGTTGTGCAAAGCTGGCTTGAGCAGATGAACAGTGCAAGTTTATATTCTGTACACCATGATCATTACAAAGGCTCTGTGTCTATCCGATCGATAAGATGTTCCCACGCAAAATCAAATCATGACTTCCCCTAGATTTTCGTTTCCTTTTACCACAGGTTGAAATTATTTAGCGACTGTTGTGGCTGACCTTTAAATGAATACATATTCACCCCAGCCCTATAATGAATTAGGAAAAGCTTTCGCAAACAGTTGACCTCAGTAACCACTAACAAAATAGCGAATGGCCCTTTCAATCTTGTCTGTTAAAATCAACGCCACTCAAACCGGTGAATCGAACTCATAATCTTGACCTCGTGGTCTAGTGGATGACTGTTTAGATTACAGTGTGCTGTTTTTCAACGTGTTACCAAGTAGTTCATTTTGTTACTATTTTGGAGTTCTCTTGTCCACAAATCAGAACAATACACTGAGGAAATCAAAAATCTAACGGTTGCTTTCACTATAAACATTATCACGAAACTATCGCTCAATAGCATGAAACAGCATTTTATCTACGACCTTGTTAGTAGTTACCTGGCATTCCAATCCAACAAGACGTTTCGCCGTAGACGCCTATAACCAGGCCACCAGAGAGCTGACAAGTAAGGTGTGAATACTTCGGTAAGCACGTAGCAAACGTAAAACCCCCCAGCAGTCCAGAAAAGATAATCATTTTGAATGCAGCTTGTTTGCATTACTATGCAACTTTGTACGGAGTCCGAAAGAAGTACAGTCTTTTGCAAAACAAAATGGTAGTTTAAGATAGAACGACTTACTGGTTTATAACAAAAGGAATCAACCAAATACACACACAACTTCGTCATCTACTCTTGAGTAAGTTTGTCAAATGCACGTGACTATGCATTGTTTCTTCGGAGAAATATGATTGGTACTGGCAAACTAATCGATCAGGTCAGTAAAGTGATAAGTAAAAATATGGCTTTCGTTTGCCTAACAAACGCTTGTTACGTGTCTTAGAACGGGTGTGTTTGTAAGTGTATCTGTGTGTACCGATTTACTTGCTAGGTCTCAGTGAAAACTGCCTGAAACCATTCACACAGAAACAAGGGAACATTATCTTCTCACCAACCATCTCCTGGTAAACAGCCAGCGTGTGCAAAAAGATTCGCCATTATTGCGTAGCATGAAACCTGTTTGTCACGTTTTCTTTTCACATGGTTCACCACGTCTTTCTCAGAATTTAAAAGTTCGTTACTAATGTCACTGTTTTCATCAGGACAAAAGATCACATGGTTCACCACGTCTTTCTCAGAATTTAAAAGTTCGTTACTAATGTCACTGTTTTCATCAGGACAAAAGATCACCCCATAATCTTTGTAACAAAATGTTCTATTCAAATCAGACTCACGGTGATTTGCATAGGAACTGAATTTAGATAAACTATCTATTTGCAAACAAACCTACTTCAATAAAGCTTCAAACCGAATATGGATCTCCGTAATTTAAATGGCATTAGAAGGCACTGTTGAAGCATTGCACATCTTCCTCAAGATACGACTGATTGTGATGGCACATCTTTATGAGGCGGTGGACAGGTGATTCTTTTTCCCTGTGTGAGCTTGCAACTTTCATTCAGTAATATAAACCACTGAGTAGGATTAGTCTAGTTACGTACAATTAGTGCCTGCTAAATAGTTCTATCAACGAGGTGTGATATATAAGCATATGTATTCATTAGTTAGGTGGGAAGAAAATAGGGATTTCAGATGTCTATAACACTCGAGAGCCCATAGCACACAAACACTAATGTTGTCGTAAAACCTGCATTACAGCGGCCAAAAATTTAAACCCGGTTTCGTATGTAAATTTAAATAAAATTCCCAAGTACAGTTTTCGCCTACCGTTCTGATCGCTGATTTTCAGAACTGAGATTGTTATGCGCCAAATTTCCTTCAATGAAATGGGGTAGCTGTGGAGTCAAACTGGACAACCTTTGCGGATTCTCAGTTCCTTGAACGTGCCCACTTTAGTCCTTAAGACAAGCGTTTAGCAAACAAGCTTGGTTTCGATATTTCATCACCAGGATCAATGCAACATACCTACTTGTGGTCAGTGGAGATGGCAGATCATGTGTCACTGGAGCGATGAATGTCAGTCAAAATGTCTGGTTGGTTAGATTCCTGAGGCCTGCTTTCATACCATCGACATAGTTAGTCTTACAAGGTTTGCGAATGGGTCGCGTTATTTATGTACGCATTACTTTCCAGGTCTTAGTGCAAGGCCACAGAATTTTCATTATTTTCCTCGGTGGTTTCTCGGGATAAATGCCAGGCTGCCAAATTCTGCATTATAACTCAATTCCACTTAATAAGTTAAATAGTCAGCGAACGGTTAACCATAATCAGTCCTGTTTTTGGGTTGCACTGTGTTTAAAATAACATGTCTATCGGCAAAACTAACATTAAACTGACTTCCATGAAACAAAGCATTGCATTTATAAAACAGACTATAAGACTGTCACAGTGAGTTTTTTTACCTGGGCCGGTTAACACATATCAGGCTGAAACTCATTCAGACTTGATCGCAGCTTCGTGTTCAGATAGACTTTCCAGCCAGCTTCTCTCAGAAAAAGGCATTAGCTTTGTGAGTAATGATCAGGTTGCCCGATCGACTCATGATAATACACAGCAACTGTCTTAGTAACCCCAATCAATAGCTCTGCGATTAGGACTTCCTAGACAAGTCGAAAATCTCCGATCTGATTAAACGATGTTTTAGGCTACTGATGAGTAGTCGGGGAGTTGGTTAATATTGTTAAGTGCGTATACTCATCAAGATTATTAAAAATAATAATGTCTAGTTCTCCGCTATCCTGTCAATGAGCAAAAATCAAGCAGGAAATTTAGCCACTCAGCTGACACAAGGGGCTGAAGGAAAATTCTATTAAAAATGGTATTTCCTTTCCTGATTAAACAAGATGTGATGGACTGTCACCTCTGAAAGCTAATTGTTGAAATGTTTGCAAATTATCCTAAAAGAATTGTGACTGGGATTTGTTCTGGTCACTTGTCTTCAAGATGTATCTTGATGATATTATGAAATAGGTTGTTTATGAAACACCACCAGAAGCGTCCGTCCAGACAAATACAGGGTATTATCAGTTTTGACGCTACTAAACGTATGAGAAATTGATTTTTGGAATGAACTTGTTAGTCATCATTCTAAATATCTCAGGCGCGATGCAATGCAATTTTGGACGCGTGGTGAAATTTTCCAATGTGAAAATTATGCAAGCAAGTTAGTCTCCAGATATCTGCAGCGACAAATCTTGAGGAGAGTATTTTTCGAAGCATTCGTTCTGAGCTGGTCGATAGTGAACTACAGTTTGTAGGGACAGATCTTGTGTTTTTTCTTTGAAAAGTGATTCAGTTGTCAGAGTATCATTTCATTTCTCTCCAAATTGGTACCACAAATGTAATATTAATTTCGAGGACCACGTTACCTGACCATACTTACGCACCCTAAATCTTAGCAATTAATGTGTGCACTACAAACTTAGGAATAGATAGTCTACAAAAACATTTGTTCATAGACCAAAGGTTGTTGCAGCTCTTTTAATTTGGGTAATGACAGTTGAAGTAACATGATGCAACGTAATCAACCACTGACAAGAAAACTGATAGTGACGCAGAACTACGAGTTAGAAAGACCTATTCAAACATCACTCAGGTACAGCAGTAAGTTCACTCGCAATATATTTGAAAGAGTGGTTTCACGGGATGCTTTCAGATTGCATGTCAAACTCAACTTCCGGCAAGTCTTCCATACTACAGAGTTCCTGTCCACGTACTGCCTAAGTACCAGTTGGGTGCAAGACGCAAATGACTGAATTCTCTCCGATTTGACAATTTCAAACACCACTCAGGTACAGCAGTAAGTTCACTCGCAATATATTTGAAAGAGTGGTTTCACGGGATGCTTTCAGATTGCATGTCAAACTCAACTTCCGGCAAGTCTTCCATACTACAGAGTTCGTGTCCACGTACTGCCTAAGTACCAGTTGGGTGCAAGACGCAAATGACTGAATTCTCTCCGATTTGACAACTTCCTCCTGATGGCAAGACGCCTTATTTGCTTCTATAAGCTGGCTTGACTTTCACACTGCTCACGTGGCAAAAGCTAATCATCGTTGTATCTATATCTACACTATGTATTCTATTAAACTTTTGTACTTACCAGTATGTAAGTAGAAACTTTAATCTTGGTTTAGCTGTGAAGATTTGCTGACAGTTTCGTAAATATCACTCTTCTTTCTATTTGCAACTACTTTTTAAACTGCAGCTTCTCAACAGTTTATGCGCAGTTCAAGTGTAAAGATATTAGGCTGGATGAAATGGAAACAAACCTCAAGGTCACTAACCAGTAGCCCGTAGAACATGCAAGGAAACATTCAGGATGTTAACAATCATCGGATTGCCGATGAATATTGATTTGCAGTTACTCAGTTTAAGTCGCTCTCTGAGGTCATAATCATCATTTTCATATAGGTGAAGGGTGTTTTAGTATATTAGCTAATTTGCTAAAACATCTCACGAAAGTAGCCAAATCATTTTTGTGCGTCTACTACCTACATTTCTCTCCTAGAAAATATAAACGCAGCCTGCATTTTAATGTTATGTATTCATGCAAAGTGATAAAAAGTTGATGCGAATTACAATCTCACCCAAATATTACTCCTCCATGCAGTTGTCTGAATTTGCCAATTCAGCAGCTGGTCAACTAATAAGTCAAGGTCGTGGTTAACTTAACAGGTTTGCACGCGCACACACAGTTTGAAACGACTATCGCTGTTGTTTTGACCTGGTAAACTATAATGTTTGGATTATGCACTTTACCAGATTGACAGGACCCTAGGGGGTAAGTGAAGCCAATGCCGGAAAAGAGATGACCCCTGTGACAAAACCGTTTTCGGTTGCTCTGATCGATTGGCTGTTGGATGTGAACGGTGGGCGGGGGCTTGGTTTCAACCATTGTCAACAGCTGACCTGCGAAACGAAACTATATAAGCACACATAGTCTAGTCAATTACGAATAGATTCAAACATACGTCGACTATGATGTGCATTGAAAATTATTATGTTTAGACACCAACACAAGTGGCTACCTGTAGAACGTGTACTGCATACGCTGTTGCGCAAAATGTTTAGCTCAAAAGCAAAGTAGACTAAATACCAGAGACCGTGGGTTAATGACTCGAAAGAATACAGCAATTGTATACCACCTGTCAATGGAGAGGCTGTACTGAACGTTTTATAGCACACGGCCGAATAATATTTGATTCGCGCGAAAATTCCCAGTGTAGTCATGAAAAAATACTGTGTAGCGAACAAGCTCGTTTTCAGTGATTCATCATCAGGCTAAATACATCACATTTATATCAAATTTTACAGGGGAATCATTAAAGGGGTAAACGGGGAACGGGTGGTTAATGAGGTCAGTCAGTTCAATGTCACGCTGCAATCAAGTACCCACTTGAACCGTGGGTCTTGACAGGCTAACAGGGTGTGGGTTGGCCATGGCAGATCCAAAGCCTGAACAAAACGTTTCTGTTCCTGACTGACCTCATTAACCACCCGTTCCCCGTTTACCCCTTTAACGATTCCCCTGTAAAATTTGTGATATAAATGTGATGTATTTAGCCTGATGATGAATCACTGAAAACGAGCTTGTTCGCTACACAGTATTTTTCATAATATTTGATTCTGTCCACAATTAAATGTACTTCACGTGTCCTTCCAAATGGATAGTCAAAATGGAATGCAAGCTCATTCAGAACAATCGATTCCCCAAGAAGTTGTTTGTGCGAATTAAAATCGAGTACTTCTCATATCCGATTCAGGCTGGCTGAGTGCCGACAACATGTGTGGCCGTTTGTTAACCAAGGATGTGTACGCACTTGGTTAGAATGTTCTATGAACGCTACAGTAGTCGGTTTTGTGTTTGTTTGGGTTCATCAGATGGGGTTAATGTGAGGAAAGTCTAGAGTAGCAACACAGGCAAAAGTCAAACTCCTCTGGGCTTAGCAACTGGTCTTGGTTGGGGTCATCAGGTAGATGAAATGATAGTTGAAAAGATACACAATTTGGCAAAAGATGGATTAGGAGAAAAACGTCTTTATTCATCTACTTATCATATAGACATCATTTTAGCGAGGACACATTCGCACAATTTTCTTGGTATTTCCAAACTCGGCTGTTTCGTTGATAGAAGTTCAGCACGAGAAAGACTATGCACAGCCAATCAACCTTTCTGTGAAATTCAGTGATACCGATTATTTTAATTGTCTATCTGTAAACGAGATTGCTACAGGTGTACACTTTTTCACTGTTTACCTTTCGCTTCAATCTTTTCTTGTCAGCTTCAAGAAGATAATAACAACATGCATCTAATCAGTATACTCAAGATCTCAAATTATCGGTGGGTACTATTTCTAAACGTTTTCCAGTTGAATATCACCCATATTCCATCAAAATCGTTAAAATCAGTTAAGCCTTTCGACCAGTCCACTCCGTACGGAATCGTTAGACTCAAGTTTCATTCTTAACAAAGCTCATCAGTTGCACATGTCCGAATCGGAGTTCACACTCCACAACCATTGTGTTTGTGAAATTGTTCTGTCGAATACTTCAAAGAGAAGCACTAGACTCGAGTTTTGTTATCATCATAGTCCGTCAATAGTACATATTCTTTTGTGTTTGAGCGTTCTAATTTGATAATTCGGTCGTGCCTAATATGAGATCAATGACGCAGTGGTCAACACGGTTCCCTTACGAAAGCTTGCCCGGAGTTTTCTTCCCGGCCGTGGCTTATTTCATCGTTATCACTATCACAGTATGGCCATTACACGGTCACTGGGAGCGTGATAAATAGACTTAGATTGCTTGCGCTGAACCGTCGAGACGATCAAATCTCGCGTAACAGCAACATTTACTCGCGGTATTTGCCGTAAGCCCCAGATTAGAACGCGCAGTTTATTCACACATGTTCATTGTATATGTAAAGTTACGTAGGTGTTCCATATCTTGACCCAGTTTGTCGAAATTTCGAAACATTTTCACATTTTTACT
>LOND01001086.1:71300-91271 GCA_014220965.1 Paragonimus kellicotti
ACTAGAACTCCGGCCTCGATTTCGTGAGGCAACGGAGTAATGATCAGGTTGCCCGATCGTCTCGAGAGGAGAAACAGTTGATGCCTGTTAACTCCAATCGATGACCCCTCGATTAGGACTTCTCTCCAAGTTGAAATCACAGAAATCATTGACTTGTCGAGCGGTATTTTGATTGTTGATGAGTAGTAGGGGATTTGGTTAATTTCCAAGTTGAACATCACCCACAATTGATCGCAGCTGTCGCATTCCCATAGACTTTCCAGTCGGCCGTCGTGCCTAATGTGAGGTCAATGGCGCAGTGGTAAACACGGTTGCCTCATGAAAGCATGGCCGGAGTTCTAGTCCCGGCAGTGGCATATGCACTACTGACGAGCTCTAATGAGAGCGAAACTCGAGTCTAGTGCTTCTTTTCGAAAGGGGCCGACTGGAAAGTCTATGGGAATGCGACAGCTGCGATCAATTGTGGGTGATGTTCAACTTGAAACAAAGTCTTATGTATGCTAATGGTTGCGAGCAGATCCGTCTTTTCGCCCACAAGCTGTCGAGTTTTAATGATGTAAATCTATGTTCAGGAAACTTTCTTTACCTATGCCAGCTTAACTTAGCAAGAGGACTACACCGGCTGTTTCTGCAAGTGAACACCGCAATATGTTCATCTCCGAAAACACTGTCAACAACCGTTGTCTAGTGTAACCTCTGCAGTAAAAGTACCACACTCTCCTTACTCTTGACGACAATGATGTTGGTTAACGCTGGACGATTATGACTGTTAAAGGCGGGCGAGCTTTCGGCGGATTAATTAAGGGATTTAGAATTACTTTAATCGGATCCTTCCAGGAAGGCTACGGAAGAAGTATCATGATGACCACAAACTCAAGTAGATACGATTAGAAGGAGTAGAATCAGTTCAGAAGCACAACAACACTCTTTAAGAGGGCCACCCGAGGTAGGTGAAACGTAGATTATTATAACTCGTTTGTAACATCTTGTTATCCTCAATCGACCTACCATAACGGTCCATCGTTGGTCACGAGTAACTAAAGCGACAATAGGAAAAGCATCCAGCTCACCTTGTGGACTGCTAGCCTTCTTTGGTGGGCTGCTTCTGATAGATTTCGCTTTTGTCAAAGAGCTTCTTTAAACTTCCGGGTTAATCATCATCCCTATTTTCAGTTCAAGAGCGCTGAACATCAAGTTTAGGTTAAATTCTGCCAAACAACGCAAGAACCGATACACGTACCACAGAATTCCGGAATAAATCCCAGACATTATGGGATAGTTTATCTGAAATCAAGTTCTACTGTTGTGTGGCAAGGATATGCACTACTGACGAGCTCTAATGAGAGCGAAACTCGAGTCTAGTGCTTCTTTTCGAAAGGGGCCGACTGGATAGTCTATGGGAATGCGACAGCTGCGATCAATTGTGGGTGATGTTCAACTTGAAACTTTCATGTGTTTGCTAACAGGCGGGGATATGTTCGATTGCAGGGTAAACGGAAGGTTTGTTTAATTAATAAGTCGTGATAGTCTCAGTTAGAAGACCATCCGAATGCTTATTTTCGCCGGCTAAATGAAAGATATCCAACACAGAATTTTTGAAGCAATTCACTTAATATTCTGGGAACGCATTCTTTAGATCTACGTGAAGACCAACTGTGGGCAGCCACCATGGTCCAATCTGGTTCACGTCCCCACTGGCTGACGCCGCAGTTAGAAAGTATCCATACCGAAAATTCTTGGCGAGGTCATACGGGAATGCCCACTCTTACGGTATCGGACTAAGTGAATAAATTGTCCGCGCATCGAAGTCCTAGATTTGGAAACAAATTGGTTTTATTGCGGTGTTCTACCCTCAAAGTTCGATCGATGCTGAACGCACGTGAGCAAACAAAATTCCAAAGCCGAAACAGATGAGTTTGGGCACACGATTAAGTAGCAAATTCACCTGGCGGAATGGGGAAAATGACAGCATGAAACGAATGCCTCTTGACATTTTCAAAAGATTTGGAAATTTTGTGCCTTGTAAAAGTGTTTGCAATTTTATGAGTTTTATGTTTCCAAAACGAAACGTAACATACCAATCCTCTACAAGTTGCTTAAGCCAATGCACCTTACAGCTCAAACGCGTTGTAGTAAGTGCTGGCGTTGTCTACGAAGAGGTGGTCTCTGTTGCTCCTAATGCGATGGGGCGCGACTGTTCAGAGACGGTTCGTGGCTTGGCCACGGAGTGCGGGAAAGCGTTAGAGACCTTCTCAGTACTCTCACAGTAGGCAGACTTAAAACTTTCGGTGTTAATCGTGTCTCGAATACCCCGGCCATCGAGTACGGAGAGGCGGTTCTTTATTTGAAATGCCTCGAAGGGACCCTCGTAAGGTTGCTCAAGCGGGTGTCCTAAATCATCCGCGCGTACACTTGTGGAGGTCTTTGCGAGCAAACTGCCTACAGCTTTGTTTTCGCGTGTCCGTCACATGGAAGTGATGTATTGCAATACCAGTTGCTCGGCGTGTGAAGCATTGTGTCAAACAGTTTTCTGACAATTGAGAAGTAATCTCTAGGGAGACGCAGTGGTTGGTCGTAGAGAAATTCTCAACCGGGAACGCAAATGTCGGTCTTGAGGCGGCGCGGATGGTGAATAAAACCGTTGGTAGGACTTTCGCCCAACGACGGTAGTGATGGCTAACTTCAGTTGTTGGTGCAAACGTTATCCCGTTAGCAGCCGAGTGGTAAGACCCTGGTATCCAAGCTCGTTTGAAATCTCAATGGAACAACCGCTTTCAAACGGAGGACGGCGATCGGTCGTCACCGTCGTCGGGCAACCGTGATCTGCTACCCAGCGTCCAGCGAATGTGGGCGTTATGGTTTTCGAGGTGACGTCGGTTAGAGGGACGGTTTCAGGCTATCACGTGAAGCGATCTATTATCGCCAAAATATATATTATACCACTGAAAGGTGGCAGATAAGCTGAGAAATCAATGTGGATACAAGCGATTCCGGCGGCAATCGGAGAATATCAACCAGTCGGGGCTAACACATGACGGTGGACCTCAGCTTGATAGCAAGCTTAACAAGATCGAGATCGGGGGCAAAGGTCCTTTCGCATGCCGGGCCAGACATACTTATCAGAAACAAGTTTGACCTTGGCCCGGATGCCAGGAGTGACGAGGTCGTGCAGTGTGTCAAATACGCGATTTGGGAAACTTGACGGTAACAATGAACTGGAGTGTCCAGTGGAAGTATCGCATGAGGTCTTTCCCAGTGCGGTCAGAAACGATAGTTCCGCGAAGTGTGATGATGACTACTCACAAGACGAACGGGAATAATTTTTCGCATACTGTGCGTCGGCCGTAGGCGATAAGTTGATCGCATCATGACCGACAGGTGCTGATACGTGCAAGATGACATCTGTCACAACGCCGTTGCTTTCAGAGGCGTTTCATGAGCCGGTCGAAAACTGAGTGGAAATCAAGGTGGCGCACTTCACTGAGCAAGTGATGATCGGAAAGACTGCAGAAGAGTGATACCACCGGTTTGTGATCGGTGAGGACCGCATACTGGTGACCTTCGAGTGCGTACCGTTCGTACTGTATCCGGATTTTGCAGGCAATGAGCGTCTGAGGAGAAATAAGTATGGTCTGTGGAATCCATCGACGACCCGTTGGAATACGACGACACCAGCTGTGTTAGACGCGTCTACGGCTGTGCTGATGGTGACATCCGTGTCAGAGTAATTCAACATTACTATAGCGACTAGCGCGCCATTGATACGATTATGGGAAACAACAGCCACTTCTGATGGCTGGATGTTCCCGTTTGGACGACCAGGGGACAAATCCGTCATGGGTTGCATCAATCTTGGGCATTGTAGGATTAATCTGCCGTGATGGTTCATCATGCCGTCAAAACGATGGACAGCAGCAAACGTTGTGCGATGGAGGAAGCCGTTAGTCGCCTGTACTCTGTCGGTCAGCTGACAAATACCGTACTGATCGACGTGGTGCCTCAAGAACGCCATGGCTAGTCGGCCAAGGACACATTTATCCGCATTAGCAGCGACGTTGCATGCTGCAAATCGTTTGAAAAACAGTCGCAGATAGTTCTGATGTTCATCGTTGGAGTAGCATACCATCAGAAGATCATCGATATAGGCGTAGACGGAGTTCATTTCCATTTAGCGGCGTGATTAAGCGTAATCCTTGCCATCCTGATGATACTATTAACGGCGGCTGGGATTTGGTGATAAGTGCGGATCAGATCTAGCTTTGAGAACACAGGGACACTTCTGAAGCTAGCTTGTATGTGCTGAATACGCAGAATGAGGTATCCATCGTGTACCTTGGCGTTGTTGAGGACGAGGTAATCTCCAAATGGGCATCAGTCTCCTGATGTTTCCAACACCATATGGAGAGGTGAGGCTCAGCGACTGTTCGGCGAGCAAGTGATACAAAGCTCCAACGTGTAACCGAACTCGGCGAGTGCTACCATTGACTTAAACGGTGTGAAACCATGGATTAATTGAATACTGACGGGTCAGTTGCGATTATTTTGTACTGTTTTGCATCGGTCACTGGGGTTGGTGAAGTCGGCTGCCGAAACGGGAGGGAAACCGTTCGATGGGTGTGGCGTGAGTGGTCTTAATGACGGGGCGGTACACCAGACTAATTGCAGCCGCGCTAGCCCAAGTCGAGAAAATAGACCGGTGCGTCTCACGATCATTCGACGATGTCGTGCGTTGAATTGCAGGCCGAACGGTTTGACAACAGCATTGCCATTGAGTGGCATTTGGACGTCTGCCACGGTAAAATCTACTTAATGGTGCTGCGCAGACCCGAATTTCATGTACGTGAACGTTGTTCGGGAACGGCGATGGACATGCCGTTTGCCGCAAACAAAGCTGACAGCACCTGCGTGATTTGCCTGCAACACTGTAGTGGGTGGACGCCCATCTACCCACTACCTTTGATTAAGTAGCAAACTCATTATCCGAGACATCGAGTGGAACCCAGACAACTGCAATTATCACCGACGTCGGCTGCTGTGTTGTTCTGACCGCCTAGTGCCTCCGATCATTCTCGGAGAAGAAACAGGGGAGGCAACATAATCGAGCACGACCTGAAAAATTCTGGCGGTACCGACAGTAGTCGGGACTGACAATGCTCGTAGGCATTCGTCGCTTCCGGGAACTAGAACGGGAGGTTCTTCGATCTGAATTATGAGACGGGCCACGTGACCGCGAGATCTGATTACCGAGTGCCGGGATCTGAAGTTCGTTCACATGATCGGTTTAGAATGTCGGTGCTTCCGGCACTAGCGGAAATATAATGTCTCCCAGATGCGGTCGGCGGGGTCGACCCACTGCGATGGGGCTGCTTGTTTAGTTGACACAAAAGATGGTTGTTTGCGTTTGCATGATAAGGTGCAACAAATGACCGCGATAGGCTGTTAAGTGTTCAAATGCCTGACAACCGCAAGCACAGGCGGCCGACAGGTATGGACGTAGTCACGAAATGCAATCAGATCGGACTCGTGTGTGACTGAATAAAGGGCTTCCGAGGAAAAGCCGACTGGTCGTCGACATTGTCTCGGTGGCTCGTGGGGAGGCGGTACTCACATGCGTGGGATAGGAGGCGATTAAACGGATATAAACGAGTGTATGGGCAGGTGAGTGAAAACTAGTGACTGAAGGGCAGGTTGGAGAGTTCATACTTTTGAACGCAAGTTGTGAGACTAACAACAACTTGCGATTAGTTACACGGGGTCACAGAAGAGACCGCCATAGGGTTAATCGAAGATAATTGTGACCTCCAAAAACATCCTACGGCTTCTTCGAGCTGCTCTTATCGCTTAAGCGAGTAAGGCAGCCCCCAAATGCCGTTCACCTCGTGTGTGACGTGGGACGGGAGGTCGGCGACCACGTGTTGCAGCCTTCTCTGTTCCATAGCTGAATGTTTGCTACGCGAGTGGCCTGCGGCTGTGTGAACCAGCTCCAGGGACTATTTCATCTAACTAGCGCGGTCCGGACAGACGAGCAGTGATGGAAACGGCTGTCGAGTTGCAAGCCTGTTCCTGAATTACTCCGAAAATAACAAAGCTTAGAGCGGAATAAATGAGTGCAACTTAATATCTTATAACGGATAAACAAAATATACCTACGAAAAATTATAAAATGAACGGACTCGCTGGTTGTACGGCGTAGGCGCACTAAATTACCGAGTCTCATGTATAAATACTTGGTATCAGACGCAAAATTATAATACGAATGATCCAAATACCCAGCGCATATTATAAGGACGTTACAACACGTTTCGAGTAACATTAAGTGACACCGATACGCGAAGGTAGGCGGGGAGGTTCACGGTCCAGTCGTCCAGCGCGCGAGCAGGCCGAAAGTATATGGCACCATTGGCCCGCATAAAACAGTAAGCATGCAAAGAAACATAGGCGATCACATGCAGCGTCCAGACAGAAGGCGGAAGGTCATTACGATCCTCTATGCAATGTAAACTAGTATTTTAGAAAGGATCCTGCGGTTTTTACGGCAAGCCGACCAGGGTCATCTCCAGGTCACTACAATATGTTTTGACCATATCAGGTTTCTTTCAAACGTCTCACATATAACAACCATAGTCTTTTTATCAAAAGCTACTTGGACGTCTCAACCTATAAGTGCACGAACGCCAATATGATTTACCATATTTTGATCATTATGCGTAGTCGTTTTGCTAGATCTAACCGTACACGTTCGTTCCAGTTGCTATAAAATATATGCACCACACTTGCTAATAAATTCTGCTAGGCCCATACGTTGATTCTTACAACAGTGTCAGTGGTTGGTCCCTTGCCAAAACAATCCTATGTTGGATTTTACTTCAGCTTATCTTCTTCTCAGCACAAACTACACCAAGAACACCTAGACAACGTCTCGGTGCCATGAGCGACTACAATATTATCCATTATTGCCGCTACACGTTCAACGTTTCATGAGTATCGCTTATTCCTGGTGAGTCCTGTCTCTAACATCTTTTTTTCACCTCAAACTGAGGCTAATTGTGGTCCATTTTTCCAATAAACGTCACCACATGAAGCTGTAACCTTCCCCTTTTCCCCTAAGACCTTTGTGATGAGCACACAGTTTTGATTGATTTAAAAAGGTTAACCTAACTAATTTGTAATGTTTTCATTTATTTATCCTTTCGAAGTTCAGTTTCCTTCTCTATCTTTGTACTGTGTGTTCCTTTTTTGGTTTGGATGACGAATACGTGATTTCAAATCAGTCTGTCTGTTTCACTGGTGGCTCTGACTTGACCTGGCGTAGCTGGCCTGATAAGGTCACCATGATCACAGTTGCTAACAGACTAATCGAAAGATTTGCTTCGTTCCACATTTTCTGGTTCAGTTTACTTATACAGCTTGGGCAAGCATATGTATAACGGAGTTATAACTGGGCATACGTACTGCAGTGACTTTAAGATACCCGCGAAAAATTGATGTCGCTTACGAATAAATAAATGAACGTTTGAGATCTGGTCCATAATTATCATATCACACTGACTTATCAGGGCAGTCGGGGCATCCTTAATCTCTCTCCAGAACAAGAAAGCTAACCAGAAATTAACTCATATAATGATGCAGCGCCCTAAGATATCGATACTTAAATCGTATGAATGAACTATATTTGCCTGCAAAAGTGGGTTTGTGTATTGTGCGTTTTCGTAGAAGTGTGTATGCCCAGTGTGTTCACTGCTTTATACTTTACCCTGTTAACCTCCCGTTACTGCCGCGTCAGACCTCACTGCACATTTTTATTTGACCTGACAAAAAATAGAGAGAACACTTTTGAACGAAACTCTGTTACGCGCACGTGTTAATCCTTCATCCAAAGGTCGGTGATTGGCAGCCAGACGAAACATCCCATTGTTGAATTAACTTCTAGCTGCAGCGCTTCGCACCGCCTGCTACGCTTGGAATACTCCGAATACCTCCCAAATACCACTAGACGTCCCGTTACTGTCGTTCATTCGTGGGGAATTCAATCATCGACCAAACTCTTTACGTTGTATCGAGGTTTATTGCAGTCCACTAATGTTTTTCCACTGAATATGGAAGTCAAAAGTGTAACTGAAATTTTTCCGAAACGGCAACCGTATGTAAGCTTACTTCCGTAATGTTTTCTTGAAAGTATTTGGCAAGTGTGTGTTATCTGATCGTTATTCACGAGTGCCGAACTGATAAAATTCACTGACTTGATTGCATTGTTGAGCGCACCCCGTTAACTACCATCTTTCGGCTAGCTACTTGTCCACTCGGAGTATATAAGTAGTGTACGTATGGTTCACAACGAAAACATGCTTAACTGACATTTGAAGTGCCGTGCTGCCTCTTCAGAAGGCGATGTCGTTACCGCAGGAAACTATCCGTACCATTGTATTGTGAGCTCCATGACGTACTTACTGTTTGAACTATTATATGACAATGTCGCAAAGCTCTATTCCACAAAAATGGCACAAAAACTTGTTGACTAACATGTTTCGAAAAATACAGTCAGTACATTTGGAAGTATCCTCCTACGTTCTCCCAACGATTTTTTAGTGAACCTGTGCATCGTGATCATTATGAAACGTGGGTCACCTGGGTGCGTCCAGACAGAGACCTGGCGTCCACGTGTTGTTGTTACACCAGGTGTATCTAGCGTTTGTTATAATGGTAACGACAAATATACTTAGCCCTTAATATGGATGCATACCACGCAGCGCCACAAACCACTTCCTCGTGGTACCGACTGAGCAGTCCTGATGAAAACCTTGGCTGGCTGAGCGTTCAGCGACTCTACCCGCTTTTAATAAGCATGCTCCTCCGACAAAGAAACTGGAGATAACGCCGGCGCAGAGGCGCTGGCATCGTCTGGTGAACAGCATAGGCCGGCGTAGTGCACCTGTTCAGAGTTTGGTTGGATATGTAAATCAGACCCCAGTTTGCGAGTACATACTCGTAGTTATCGACGCAAAGTTGGTGCAAAACAAGAATTAGTTGCACAGCCTCCGGCACTCTTTCATTGCGCCAACTGTGACCGCAGGTCTGCGGCCAAAACCGATTACAATTAACACAGGATGCATGCGCATCCCGTCGAATGCAGCCGCCCTAAGCTCATTTACGTTGAAGACACCGGTTCAAATCGGCTTCCATAGTCAGGCTCACCTATCAGCTGGTTGCATCATGCTCCACTTAATTCAAACATCACTACCGGCCCGTTTCACATTCACCAGGCCGTTTCCCGGGGCGCATTCAGTTGTGTCTATATGCGCTGAATCGGCAGAAGAATAATGCCTCCACTGCAGCTCACTCGCCGTCTCACAAAAATACATTCGTGCATTATTGAGTTTCAGAAAACAATAGTGTAGCGAACAAGCTCGTTTTCGGTTATTCATCATCAGGCTAATTACATAACATTTATATGAAACAGGGTTGTCAGGGCGAAACGAACAAAAACAAGTAACAAGTTCAAGTGAGGTCAGACACGTCATTGACACACACGGAGATAACGTTTTGATACGATTACGCCACAATTATGACGCAACTGGAACCACGACGCTTTGATCGGTCGTGGTGTGGGTGGTTGGCCATGGCAACTTCAACGTCTGAACAAAGCGCTTTTGTGCGCATAAGGGTGGATTTTTAATCGAATTCCAATCGCTTCAGCTGTGGCCAAAATTCGGCATCTGACAGCTTTTGAGTGACCGGCGTTGACTCGGTAAATCGGACGAAAAGAGGAGTCCAGGTTGACAGTATGATGTGTATCAACGAGGTGTGCAACAATTGCGCTGGTAATTGTCTTGGTGACTCCGCTACTGATCCAGGCTGGGTGATGCTCACGAATACGTTCAGATAAGCGCCTGGTCGTGCGACCCACGTAACTAGTTCCACAGGAACAAGTAAATGAGTATAAACATCTGCCGATTATTGAGTTCTAAGATGTCGAAATCTCTGAATGGTTTTCCTGTTCAATCCAAACAGTAATGGGCCAACTACAGTCCATCGACGGTGCTTTCTTACAAAGCCGGTAATTGCTAGCAGTTGCTACAGTTGCAGTCTGTTCTGGATACTGCAGAACCTCCTACGGAACGAACCACGGTCTTCTCAACAATCCTAACGAGTGTTGGTCTGAAAAAGTATCGTCTCATCGGCACGCTGATGAACGCCACCTTGTACGGTCCTTCTCCGGACTGGTGCTTGGTCAACCCGATCACCGCAGGGGAAATTTCCGGAACTTTAAGGGCATGGAAAATACGCCCCTGGTTCACACAAACCGTTGCCAAACATTAGAAGCTTAAGAAAGCGACGCCCTGGCGGGATATTTCAACTTGGTCCTGTTAACTGAAGGTTGTCCAGTTCATCTGTGCCGCACCGCATCACTCTTGTTCGAAAGGTGAGTTATCCCTCCTCTCTCAGTGAATTGTAACTTATCGCCGAGCCTTCAACGTTGTCCGGTTACCCTCACAAGATATTAGCTGGTCGTGGGAATACGCGTTTACAATTGCCAGCTGTTCAATTCGCGCTTCTACGTTGTGAAGAGTAACTTAAGGCAACCTCACTGGTACATGCGCTGCTCTGAAACTCATACAGTACATCTATCAACCTGTTTGCGGTTTTCATTGACGTGTTCGAAGATTTCAGATTCTATCTCTCAGGATTCTATTATCAGATCGGCCCAAGCTTTCTGGTGCTCCTCCACCTCTAACACACTACATTGCTAATTCCTGTCTGAACGGTTCTGCCATGCTCGAAGGCTTTGTTTCCGGCCACAGATCGGTATTCGCCAAAACGATCCACTTTCGCCGCTGCCATTCATCATAGCAGTGAATCATGTGTTGGCTATATTTCAACCAGAGTTGAGCTACCAGCTCCACGATGCACTGGTTAAGGGTTTCGTTAACGCTGACGACAGGATTCTTCTGACGGAGATTCCGACGCTTCTCTCCAAGAAGCTCGCATCCGCCACTGGGACCCAGTAGCCATTCGAAACAAAGATCAACAAACAAAAGACCGAATGTAGCCACCATAAACACAACGCAACAGTTGTGGCTGACGAATCGATTAATTTTGACCGGGACATTATCCACCCACTAAGCGCACAGGGCACGCTGGCCCATTTTTGTCATCCCGTTCAACTGAAAAGATGGAGCCTCGACCAGTCACTCACTACAGCTTCGCACGATGCTAAGTGAAACAGCTGAAGCGCCTCTGAAGATGTATCAACGCCTCTACCTTTTAAAGCAGCATCTAATACCGGAAATGAATCACTCGCTAGTTTTAGCGGGGCTTCACCAAAACAAGCTCAATATTCGGGATCGTACAATCCTTCAGTTTGTCCAGCTGCGACTCCGACTTCCCAAAAACGCAATGACCAACCACATCCATACCGCAATCAGCTTGAGTGGTCTGGACATTCCAGGTCACGTTGACAAAATAAGGCCTGCTTACGTTGTACGGGAAGAGCTTCCGGGCGGCCACAAGTGCTGCTCACAACTATAGTTTTGATGGCCAAGCTTAAAACTCCTCTTGCAATTTTCTGTGGTCCATCATCTTAGCCAGTTAAAATGGACAAACCAACGAAATGAATGGGAGTCGTTGCACACACGTCAAGGCTACCTGTGTGTTCAACGCTCGCGCTAGAACTCAAACCGTGTTTTTAATTGCCGCGCCTCTACCGATCACCGGCTCGTTCATCTACGCACTCAGCAATGACGCTACCACCAGGAAATATCAGACTACACCATGTACTTCCATTGAATCACGACTTCTGTTTACCGCTGGCATGAATGTCATATACATAAGGAAGCTGGAAACGTTGTCATACATGTTTCACTATCAAATGTGTTAGTGTTCTTGTTGAAATGCAATGCCAACATTGTATGGTCGTACATTTCCATTTCGACGATATCTCCAAAACGCACTCTCACGTTTTGAAATGGTGTATTTCATCTTAAGAATTGTAACAACCTTATTTGTAGAAAATAAAAAATGGGGTTAACGCTGATAATGGGTTGTTTCCGAGAGAAATAACCTTGAAGTTGTCAAGAGGCGCCAATTTCAAAACTCCTCAGTGGAGTAAAATCAAGATTTTCGTGGATCTATGCTTCTGCTTAAGACACGCGCTGCATGACGTAATCTCCTCCATATGTTGACACCTAGCATTAACAGACGCACTAACCGTTGCAGCTTGAATAGTTAACTGTCCAAATAAGCGCAACCATATATTCAAGCTCTCCCGACCAAAGCCCACACCAGCATTGAAATAACGATTAGTCCTGCGGTCGTGAGATTTCTCAGGTTACGTCCCCCTTTGGCGATTGCAAACTACATGAATGCACTCTCAGAAATCACGCGAAACCTTCTTGCCCCTGTCCCAAGACACGGTTTTGTCCATGCCACTTCGGATATACTATTTCTTATCTAACTGTCAGTCTGTCACTCGTAGAAAAAACGCTGTCAATCATACCGATCCCAAGCGTAGAGGCTAATAGGCTATTGTGATCAACGGTGGCTCGAAACATCCTCCGACTAATGATAACGGTAATGTTTAACATTCATTGCAATTTATTTTATGAAAAACCGTAGACAACTATGAATCCACATATATTTCCGTATAAGTATTGTTTAACAAACTTCCATTCAGCAATTTTACATATACAGGTTTTGCTATTGAATCCTGTTTAATTAATGTCGGTTTTGAGTGCTTGAAGGACTTTGGGGTTTTTTGATTGCGTGACTCATTTGAAAGTACGGTTCGCGGACTGGCTTTATGATACTCAAAGGCATCCGACGGTATGAACACCAATCCGGTTTTCCCTGCCGATTTCGGTACATTTCTTCCACGCACATTCGTGAAATTCCATTTCGTTCGCATAAGTCATCTTGAATACACTGGTCAAGCTGGTTGCAAAAGTAATACTGACCTCCGGAGGATTTGTCGCATGGGCCTCAACAACGGTAACGCCGGTATGATTCCGTGTTTTAGTACCAAGACAACGTGACGACTGAGACATTCGGATGAATAAGCAGAACCCGAAGACATTCTCCATCGATCTGTTGCTTTGAAGTGCTTCTCAAGCCAAGGTTTTGAAAAGGTTGCCGTTTGAAATCCTTTCGCTAAATTGTTAAGTTAACTTACTGTTACAGGCGCTCTGTTTTGAGTTCATATGTACGTCAATTCATTCCTCGATTCATCAATTTATTCCTCAGTTCATTCAATGCATTGTTCAGCAGTTTAGCGTGGTGTGGTATGCATGGTCATTGCTAATCCCGGGCGTGTCACAATTTGTCAGCATGATGTCTCTACACACAGTTCTGCTGAAAGTACTCTTAAATAGATCGCCGCTTCAACTTGGAAACATTTGTGTGTGCGAGGTTGTCAGTAATCCAAATAGGCATCATCGAGTACTACAACTTTTTCTTTTTGTGACGCTCCGTTTGTTACACTGAGTTTCAACCTCATCCCTTGCGCCTTTACCCTCTATCCATTGCTCTGCATCCAGTGTCTCCTGATGAGTTACTTTCACTCATGGGTTCGTTTCAGAGCTACTCAGTCCTTTTCTAAGTTTGTACAGGAGGCAAAACATACATTCAGAGTTTACTGTTTGTTTCCGTTGCTCCACAGACTATAACTTGCCGTTCGCTACATATTCGTCTTAAGAACTTTTCTGACACCGTTCTCTCTGGAGCTCCCTTCATCTGGATTGAGAAAAACTGCAGACCACCGCACGATGCATCTTGCGTATCCAGAAATACTTGTAGGTCAGAAGAAATATCCCGTCGGGCAATTTCGGAGGGGGAGCTGGAGGCTTATCGCCTCTAAGTCGATATGTGCATTCCACAAAAATATGTTGTCTTCACGAATTTTCAGTAATGCCTATTCTGTACAGGCTTGGTTGGTTAACAGATTTTTCGCGCACAATTATTTTGAAATGTAGAAGGCGTTCGTGACTTTCGAACTGTATGTGGATCTGTGCTTCGCGAATGAGTGGGAGCGTACACCGATATACTAAATACTTTACGCTGAAGTAGTGATCAAGAAGATAATGGACACAACTTGATGTCCGGCCCCACAGAATCGTACCTATTAGCAGGTGGACCGAAACAGCTTCGAGGTCCGTTAAAGCCAGTTTGCTTGCGGGTTATAACAGTTATTTACTGGTCCTTAAAAACGGCGGCAGGCGTGACCATGAACTACACTGAGCGGGTCCCTCTGTCCTACTGATAATTGGATAACCACTCTGTCTGCTGAGTTATTTTCGGTTGTGATAACTCAGAAACGGAATCCATCCCACCTAGAAGATGCCACGATATGCTATGTCCACGCTCAAGGCTATATCAATAACGGCGATGAACCGATTGTTCTTTAACAACGATGACAACCGGTTTATTTTGGGTATACTGAAGTTGATGAAAAACTACGAAGTCCAGTAAAATTTTCAACGCTTCCAAGAATAGCATTGTCATTGTCATTGTCCTATTCTCGCATTGCTATTCGTAACGATAGATCATCAGAAATGACTGCTAATAACTGTCGCAATGCTCGTCAGTCGCTTTCAGGGTATCCGGGGAAGTATCGCCGATGTCTGCTGGAAACTAGGCATCAACAGGAGTAAAAATGTGAGAAGCTGCTTTACAAGCGAGTTGCTTCATTTGTGGAAGTTTATTGAACATGCTCAGAGAGTGTGCAGATGACTGAGAGCTACTGCTTCGTAATACGCAGGAAAAAACCTGGAGAAAAAGGGCAACAAACGAGGGATAAAAGGCGGGTGGCAAACTCGTATGGGTCCTGTTTTCAGGCACTGTAAAGCCTGGAAGGTGGCGGTTGCTTTGCTATGGCATGTGTGCAGGGGAGCTCCAATTTGAGATGCACTGTCTTCCCCTCATATATTATGACTGGCATCACTTTGATCACATTCTATCTAGGAGATCCGAGTGTAGTGTTTGCCGTTTATCTCTTACCAATATTTACAAGATCACCCATGCTAAGGTAAGTTTCAGTTGGGGTGATACTTGAGCCCAATCAACGGACATTCTGATTCCTTAGTTAGTCCCACCTTCTCTCAGCCGCAAACGCTTCGGATAGTGACCAGAAGAAACTCTGAGGTTCGTGTGTTCTTCGAAAGGTATCGGGGAATTGGAAAACGGTCAACTGAGAACAGGAACTGTGAACATCCACTTCCTACACAGCTCATGGTCCGCCTTGATGATTGTCGCGGTTTGGGCCACCTGCAGTTGCTTCGTTCGTTTTTGAAAATAACAGCCCGCTACGACATCTGTCAAACTGGCATGTGTACACCTCAAATCACTAGTCTTACGTTGTACTATTCCGATACTTGTTATGTTAGTATAGTGGTCGGAAATAAGGATTCCAAGTAGAATTCGTACTCGAGTCGCAACCTTCCACGCAAGTAATGAGAAGACCTCTCACTTGTTGTTGTAGGCAGTTCTTATTCTTGAAGCATGAAGCTTAATTCATGGATGTAGAACATTATCGAATTATTCACATTCCATTACTGGCTGATCGCAATGACAAATACAGATCGAAGAAATCAGTGAATGACGGAAGGCGTAACATTGAGACTGTTTGTCCAATCCTGATGTAGTATCTTTAACGCGACGTTTAGATTGGCCCCCTGTCAGGTCTTCTATTGTGTTGATGGTTTGGATAGGAGGCGAGTCGAGTTGGTTTTCACCACAGTTGTATAACGTAAAGTGACGAACAGGCGTCCCTCTGGTTGCCCTGGAGCGCACCCTGCCCCTGGAAACCAAGTCGACCAGGCCCGGAAGAAAGAACACATTCAACACGGGACTGGCCTCGAACCTGATGCTGTAGATAATTCTATGAAAATGTTATCTCACTCTCGTGAGTGGCACGGGCTCAAAACCCGTGGCGATCCATATTATCTGTGTCGCCGGAAGCACCTTTTCACCGCAAGGAAGTCCAGAAAGGCAGGAGCTACATACCCGGATGTGGAGACCGGTTCGTCCCTCACATCAATAAAGGCACGCTGAGTATCCTCCAACGTCTTTTCTGCAGAGGACGTTTGCACAGTATATGCATCCAGGAGTTTACACACATGTGGCGCTGGAAAATTCTGCGGTTGTAAGGTCAAGGCCACCGGTACTGCGCAGGTTGGGCAAAAAACCTGTTCCGTATATATTTAAGCAGACGTCTCACTCAGGGCGGAGAGATATTCAAGGGGCTACCGTCGCGTATGGTTACTTCTTAAGGTCATTGTAGTTGGAACTGTTGTGGTGAAGATCCGCTCGGTATAGCAAGCGGCTTCGAAATTTTATGCGACACACAGAATGACCACATTACTTGATAAAATACGATGAACCGAAACACGTGGGCATGGTGTCGGTCACTGCACAAGATATGCAAAAAGGTAAGTCAGACTGAGAACGATGAAATGATAGCCTGCATTCGCACATTTGTTATGAAAATATTTATACACACATAAACATCAATGTATAGTGAGATCACCTTCGACGTCCCCAAAATCCTAAACTCCCTGCGACGTGAGAGTTGCCTTACCAGTACCACCGTGCCTGTTCACATTATCTTGTGAATGTAAATTTACTACAAACCACTAACATCAAAGTTAGTGTGTTGGCGTAGGTATCGCAGTTTTAATCGTGGCTGTATAGGGATTCCGCACCATCTCCACTACTTAATGCTTCCTCCACTGGGAAACAATGTTTTAGCTGTCACCGTTGGGAACGCCGCCCAACCAGTCTGACGCTTGTTTGAATTCTGAAGGTCGACTGAAGTTTCCGTCGACATTCGTCCTCTCTGGCGGCTTGCCGTGCGGTTGTGCTTGAGGTTCTCTCACGTCCAACTCCCTAGCGCCTTTAACTGTTGCGAAGTCTGCTTGTGAACGGTGAGCAAAATCAATAAATAGAGTTTGTTTGCAGATTCGCCCTCTTCTCATTACGACTACCGTTCCGCGCTAACATAAGGCTGGGGAAACCTTGGGCGCACGAATCAAGCAAACAGGCATCACGATATATGGCAATTACAGAATGTATGCTTTTTAGTATTAGTAACATCGCAGTTGGAGGCCCTTGCGTAACTACCAAAGCCTCGCTTGTGGTTGGATAGTAAATCTCCAGATACTTCAATGTTTCAGGACACATTTCCCGATGTTTCAGTCCTTACCATCTTAACTCCCTTTTGGATGCTCAAGGTCGACCTGCAATGTGACGTGCTGGCTCCAAAGACTTATTTCAAAAATATGAACATGAATCCGAATATTGTGAGTTTTTGTGCCTCGTGCACACTTTCGACCCAGACACAGATAATATACTGTCAAGAGGTTTCATTTAGTTCAATTGCCCCACATTATCACCGATAGATATAGTTCTCAGTAGCTGCTGCGTCACCGATGTCATTCGATAATGGAACGAGGACTTCATACTTTGACCTTCAGTATGCAGCCCCTACGGCCTACTCATCAAAGCATCTGTTTTCTCATCAGAATACTAACAAGTGCAACAGGCCCTCACTTACCTTCGACTCGGTTCTTGCGTGCTCAGTGAGTCATGTGGGGAAAACCATATGAACAATGAGAAGCTCGTGCGCCATCTCCGGATGCAGCGACAGCATGGTACTGTGCCCGAAGCCGTATATATCGACGAGTTCTGTGAATATCTTGGCAATTTCTGTCGACTCAGTCCTCCTGCATTTTCCAACCAAAATGAACTGGGTTGGGGCACATGTGGAGCTTGTAACTGCCCATTTTGTTGCACATTTGGAAAAATCCAATCAGAACTGTTTTGAATCGTGTACTTCCACAGCTACCATCAAAAGTGCTGCTGCCAGTCAATGATGGTGACGGATGCAGCTGGCATTCCCACCTGTTGACCTATTTTTAAATTTGATGGGAATTCATGGTTACATTTTCCAGTAGACTTGGACGCTCAATTCAGCGTTATTTCACCTTGAAATTAAGATACCTCACTGGATATCGGTAAAATCCCAGGCTGTCAGCTGAATCTCAGGACGCAACTTTGGCATTCGCTCCCTCTTGCTGGGTATAGATCTGCAGCCTGCCTTACTCTGGAGGTTAATAATTGTGGACTTGCCAGGTGTCATATTTGATATCCACTTTCCAAAACACTTTGGGCAAGTTGCAGACCTCGGTCATTACTAACTTTTGCATCCGCTGATGGGTACATAAAGTATAGATACGGTTTTCTTGACTTGAATCCTTAGTCCACTGCTTGCTTGGTCAGAACCGGCCCACCCACCAAACGACCTGCCTGCCGCCGTCACCGACGTAGTCTTACACATCAAAACGAAAGTATCCCTGTCATCCGCGAACGTGGAGACCGGCATCAGACAAATTGCGCATCGCTCGTGTCAAATTACATCGACTAGTGGTAATTCGTGTTAATCGCATTTCCAACAGTCCATGGGCAGCACCTTCGCACATGGCGTCGAGGTGGAAGGAGACGACTGGTCTTTCTTTCGAGACTACAGTGGACTAAGTAGTTTCCATATTTCAGAGGGGAACCACTCGCCAAAAGTTCACGGTCTTAATATGGGTAGCGTTCACCATTTGTATGTTGAAAAACGCGTGCGACTTTCACGACCAAAAATGACGAAATGGCTATCGCTTGAAAAACGACAACCGTATTGATACCGGGATTGCTGCGTGAAAAACCTCAATTCGTTTTAAGTCCTGTGTGAGTTTTGACAGTGCAGCCGAACCATGCAAATATTTACGAACAGAAAGGACCAACAAGCAGGACTGTTACGCAAAGATGACGAGAGCAGATGGAGCCGCATTAATACTACCTCAAATGTGAGATAAGGAACAAACGGAAACCACGCAAAGTTGATGAATAAAGTGTACGAGATGGGCAGAACAATTAACAATCGGACGTGTGAGATCAACGAGAAAGGGGAGGAAGTACACAAGCGCACGTTCTGATCGACTGAATTTCGTACATCGGTTTGGCTACACTAGGTGTGGATTGAGAAACATTTGCTCTACTCCACGTAAGCCCGCACACTGCCAGTCTCACAGGAAAAACGATCTCCATCGAAATCCATTTCGTTCGCGCCGGCTACCAGATATCTTTAGCGCAAGAGTTTATAGTTAAAACGGTCCATTTGAAGTCCCGCGCATATTCTTCGCCCCAAAGGTGGTACATAGAAGTTCCATCCTACGATCGCTGAAGTTACCCGGGAACTACATTCCGCCTCTGCATGCGTGGATGATGCCCTCGCGGTCGGCTTTTCTCCAGGAAATCACTTCATCCCATTGCGGACTTCGTCTCAGTGTATAGCTAAGTGTGGTCATAACAATACTGCTAAATGCAAACTCAGTCGAGTCTCACTGGACATTTCAGACTACAACCTCTTTGGAGACTGTAGTAAGCTGTCGAAATTCCGGATCGTGATTATTTGGTCACGTCAGCTTACTGGTACGATACCCAATCTTTGTCGTTTCAAAGGACTGGCAAATTTCTATCCTCGACTTATCTCACACTGTACAAACTTACGCACCTTGTGACTGATATGCTTAGAGGCACTGAACATACGTAGCGCCTAATACCGGCCGATATTACAGCCCTCACAGATCCAAAGGAGAAACTTATCTCCGTAAACATGCTGCACTATCAACGAATGACCACAGTTAATAGTATTACTGCGGATGCAACGGACATGGCGCAGTTGCGGTGCTTTGACAAGCGGTTTTTTGAGATATGAAAGCCAGCTGTCTTTTCTTCTCAACGCACTAGCGAAACCGAAGCTGGCTACAGAATATTCGGTCGTCACCTTTTGGCTGTAACAAGGTATGTGCTAATCACCATTAAGCATTCAGGGGTTTTGTCTTCACCTTCGTAGATAACGAATTCCTTCTGTAGGATTAGCGAAATCATTCTCACAGACGTTCATTCGGGAAAATCCAACAGCTTGTCTACAGACGG
>LOND01001087.1:14505-62094 GCA_014220965.1 Paragonimus kellicotti
CAGGCCTAGCCTCAGTGGAGTGCCCCAAGGTTCAATTCTTGGTCCGCTACTATTTTTGATATTCATCAACGATCTTCCACTTTCAATCACTTCCCCGTTATTACTGTTTGCGGACGACGTCAAAATTTGGCGTGCCGTCAACATCACCAATGATTCTGTTATCCTACAGAGAGACCTTAATATTCTATTCAACTGGTCTCGAGTGAACCGACTTGACTTAATGTTAGTAAGTGTAAAGTTGTGCACATTCGCAGCTCTCTGGACACAACTTGTTATCTCGACAGGTACCCACTTTAGGCAGTTCTTATCGAGAAGGACTCAGGAACCGTTGTTTAGCACACTCAAGCTCTGCGAACATTGAAGCAAATACAAAAAGGTTAACAACACCCTGGCGTTATTGAAACCTCTTTCAGGCCGGTTCAACCCTAGTTGTTTTCGGTTTCCTTCCAACAGTTGCGTTCGACCGCATCTCGAGAATAGAGCTGTGATCTGGCCCCCATATCTTCAATTGGACAAGTAGATCCTGGAGACTGTGCAACGTTGTGCCACTAAGGCAGTCCGAGTCCTGAAAACCAAGCCGTATGAGGAAAGACTAATATATGTGAACAGGTGCTCTCTCGAATATCGTCGACTTAGAGGCAACTTTTTAAAAATGAAGTCTCCTGACCATCCGTGCCGACTGATGCTCAACAGAGAGATTGGCACGATACTTCTTAGTAACGTTTTCTTCTAGGATATTCCACGTCACTGTTGAGGTGAGCGGCAGCCCGAGCCACAGTACCTTTTGGTCAGGCTCATGGCTGTTATGATGATGATGATGATGATGATGATGATGATGATTATTTTTAACGGCGGATTTCAGTAGGAGGTGGAGGAAGAGTCGGACTGTCGTCTAGTAGTCCCCGTATAGACGAGGCGAACCCGAATTTGTGTTTAGTAGACGTAGCACTTGTTAGGTGCACATAGACTAAGTTTTCTCTTCAATCGATCATGACGTTCGAAACGATGCGGTCGGACAACTGAAGGCCTTAGTACTCAACAGTGTGCTGACGTGCTCATGAGAGATAGCATCGCATAGTAGACCGAGTAGTATACAGCATCACATTCATATCGGAAACTCGATTTCATTGCGTCAACCACGCTGGCGCATACCTGCGTAGTATCGTGATCCGAAGAGGTCGGTGGGATGTTGACACATAATGTAATTTGGCCCTCAATATCTCTAGATCTCTCCGGTATTGCTGGTTAAAAGAATGAACAGCTTGCTTCGACTATGTGTGGATTGTCTTCGCTCAAACAGTGTTGCCCAGAAAGATTCATTCCCAGTACTCAAAATTAACGATACGTTGGAGTTTTTGAAAGTCCCCGGTTGATTTTCTACGTTCGACCTGGTCTCGAGATGCTGGCAAGTAGAAGTCTCCTTTAGCGTTCACAAGCAAGCCGATTTAGCCCTTCCTGATGGTATATGGATTTCAAACCGTGCCATTTGGCCTAACGAACAGCCCCGCGAATTTCCAGTGATGAATGCCATCCGTATTACATGATTTAGCGCTAGCACATTGCCTAGTATACATAGATGATGCTATTATTCGTTTTCGTGTGTTAGAGGAGCACTCAATAAATTCGCCGCTGCTACTTAGACGGTTGTCAGTAGATGAGCTCAAACTAGACCCCAAGAAATGCAACTTGTTACAACGGGATGTGTAGTATCTGAGACCACAACGGAATCAGTGCTGACCCTGCGAAGTTCGCGAAGCACAGAAGTAGCTAACTCCGAATTCACCTGGGGAAGTCTGCACATTTATGGGACTCGCGGGGTATTATCGACGGTTTGTACATCGTTTCGCAGGGGCTGTTGCCCATAACATTGGTTAACAAGGAAAGGCAGACAGTTTTTATGGTAAGCATTTGATGCCTTACTCAAGGTTCTTGTAACAGCATTCAGTTTGGCGTACTCGGGTATCTTGAGGGGTGCATGGGTGTTAATTCTGGATGCAGACGCCAACGGTTCGGGATAGGAATAGTTTTCATTGGACCCGACAAGATCAGAACATCTGGTATTTTTTGGGAGCAAATGTGTAGATAAGAATGAGCATAGTGTACAGCGAGAAAGGAAATGCTATCAATGGTGTATTTCAGCAAACACTTCCGCCAGTTCACCTTAGGAAAACAAATCGTTGTACAAACAGATCACCAGCCTCTCCAGTAGTTGCAAAATTTTAAAGATTCAAAAGGACGAGTTGTGCGTTGACAGGAACAGCTTCAGGAATCCGATTTTCATGCATAGGAAACAGCATCGTAATACTGATGCCTTGTCTAGACGGTCGTTAAGACAACATGAGGTATGCTCCTTTTGCAAGTTTACTCATTTGGCGTCGGTATCACTTTGGCTAGTGGACTCAGCCGGTCGAAAGGGCTTTCAAAGCACTGACTCAGAATTAAAACTGATTTACGAACGAATATTGCAGGGTGTGGATAGGCCAGCTAAGAGTAAGGTGGCGTACGCAAGTTGGGAAGTACATTGTGTATGCACAGTATTGTCGCTTCTTTTTATATGGGATGGAATGCTGTATTATCAGTATGGGCCAATTTGCAATTGACGTGAAGTGGTTCCGTAGTCTACCGTGCACGGTGTCCTGTCAAGGCTAAACCATAAGTTGATATATGCCGGACAGTGTAACATAAGAGATGCCATGAAACAACGATTTTGATGGCCACAATGGCGACGATGTGTCATCGATTTCTGCATTCACTACGGAATGCACCTGGATGAAAAATCCCCACGTAGTCCATTGTGCCCCGTTAGGGTCGATTATTGCGGGATATCCGAACGCAGTAGTGTAGTAAACATCGTTAAATCCCTCACGGGAACATCGGGTAAACGGGTAGAGTAGTTCAACGCCAACAGGTGCATCCCTAGGTTACCGATTATGAGACGGCCGTTCACATGAGGGCTAACTGCGAGGTAAATGAGGCTTTCCTGGCGAATGAGCAATCGCGGCTGAGGAACGATAGTACTACGAATGCTCAGTGGATCCGCGGTTGACAGCCAGGTGTGCTATATAATGCCACGTAAACATTGACAATAGTACGACATAACGTATTTCATTCCGCCGTAACAGTTTCGGATGCCCTACGGGTGCACATACGCTCTTGGACAGCATTCTGTCCGTATGACGCGCGGGCGTCTTCGGTCTCCACCAGCCATGGACACATCCCTAGAAGTGCGTACAAATACACCATGGTGATCAGCTCCAGCTGTTACGTAAGGTGGGCGAGATACATTGAATGGCCAAACACCATTCGAAGGACCTGTGAACCAATCCGGTCACCGGCCACGGGCAACTGCAGAGAAGCATCGTAACAGGCTTGTCGGTCTTGGGTTCCCGAGCCGGACATATCTGCCAGACCAAATCTTTCTTGAGTCTCCGAATTACCATGCTGCTTCTGTCGCAACCTCAGGCAAAGTGCATGGAGCATCCTGGATGGATGGACTCCATTCGAAGGCGTATGAACCGAACCACTACTGGTCACCGGCCACCAGTGGACTGCAAACTCCTTGCTTCCACCCGCTGCCTTGTTGGTTTTCTTTCTTTGGAACCAAAGGCTCCAAGCAATGCTCTTCGAGCCAACCTCTTTCTTCGGCCCAGGAAACCGAGAATTAGGCTGCTCCTGCAACCGTGAAACTAAAGGCATATATTGGTTATGAATGTTTCTCATGCTCCCTGTTACAACTCGTTGGCTGAGGGATCGACTCCTCTGCCACATTCTACCACCTCAAAACCAATCAATATCAGTTTCCCCTCTTAAATGGCTCTACTTGATGAGCCATGACTCTGGATCAATGAAGTTATTCCAATTGTCGGGTTTGGTTAACATCCCCATTCTCCAAAACGGTTCACGCGCTTTGTGTGCAAATCACACAGACGTTAACTTGATTCGTATTGTGTCAAAATTGCATTTCGTAAACTAAACGAGACGCGCCAGGAGAAAGCTGGATTTCGCCCCGGCCGTTGATGTATTGATCACAATCAGTTCGCTAAATGTTTGAACTCCATTATTCATATAGAAAGAAGGCCAGCAGTTCGCTTTTTGGATATCAGAAGAGCCCTCGATTCGGTTGAGAAGACTGCACTCTGGAACTATCTGTGGAGGGGTGTGCCTGAAAAGTTTGTGAAACCTCCTGAAGACAATTTACTGTCAGATCTCCGACCGGGTTGTGGCTTGTGATAACTTGCTGCCGGCCCTTACTATCTCAAATGGGATGCGACAAGGTTGTCCATCCTCCTCTTTTCCACTCAGTTTTGCAGTAAACGAAATTCTGGAGTGTGCTCCGACAGATTGCGAATTTAGTAGTATAGAGTTGCTCCAAGTTAGTCGACTTCAAGACACAGAGTGTGCAGACGACGTCCTAATATGTGAGAGTTCACAGGGAGCCCAGAACATCTTAGACAGATTAGAGGCTTCAGTTCGTCAGTTTGGTATGGCCTTTGCACCTACTAAGTGCAAGGTGCTGTTGCAAGATTGGCAGGACTCTGCGCCTGCTCTCACTCTTGGTGGTGAGCAGTTGGAAGTAGTCGGGAAGTTTATGTACCTTGGGAGCTGTATCAACACTGAAGAATGTCTGATGAGAAAAGTCGCATAGCAAAGGTTCGGGTGGCGTTTGTTAACGCACGTCGACTGTGGCGTCGGTATGATCTCGGTCTTTCTGTGAAAGGTCCGAGTGTACAATGCCACCGTAAGGGCAGTCCTATTGTACGGCTCCGAAACCTGGTCCATTCGCGCGGAGGATGTTCATAGAGTATCCGTTTTCGACCATCGGTGTCTCTGAAGCATTAACGGCGTGTGGTGGAAACACCGTGTCAGCAATGACGAAGTTCGCCGACGTGTCTTCGGAACGGGTAAACTTTGTAGATCCTCTAGCTTTCTGATCTCGTCTCATAGGCTTCGTTGGCTTGACCATATTTTGCGAATGCCCGCTGACTGTCTGCCACATCGCAACTTGCTTGTAAGTGATGGGTTAGGCTGGAAACGGCAGCTCGGTGGCCACCGCATGACTTGGGTCCGGGGTATGAAGGTGTTCACCCTGAAGCCTGCTTTAGTTGGGTGCTGCGGGCTTCCTGGTTAGGGTCCAAAGGACGCTAAACACTTTTGGTTGAGGACGCCGTCTGGTATGGCGAAGATTGGTAGTAAGTGGCGCTCGTATTGAGAGTCACTGTGTGCGTCGGTTTTTTTTCAATTCCTCTACATTCTTCTCATTTACCCTTCACAGTGCCTTTTTTTTCTCTTTACATTATGGCACGTTTGCCACTGCATGTGGTTAGTATGTGTCAGCTGTGGGACTGTGGGCCCACTAAGTTTGTACCATCTCGTCAGCTTGTATTGTTGTTGAGGTAAACGAGAACAGAGCGAACACTGTAGATTTTCCTATCTTCATGCCTTCGACATTGAGGAGACGTTTTGTTGCGATTAAAAAGAAAGGTGTCCACTTCCTATGTGCGATCTGTGCTTCCAAAATCTTATCTGTTTAGAAAGGGTCAACTGTTAAAAGTTTACAGTCTACGATGGTTAGGTCATTCTTTATCTATCTGCTAAGCATTTACTGTGCTAGGCATCATTCTACGGCATCACCAACGCTTTGTTAAGACCACAAGGTGGTCAGGTAATAACGCGGTCACAGGTTGTGGCGACTAAATTTTTCGTCAGGTAAAACCGGTGGATGTTGCCTATCAGGTTACGAACTTTGTTGTTACGACCCCCCTGATAGAGAAAGACAAGAATAGAACGCAAAGACCGCGAGCAGTATCTCTATCACGAACGAACGCAACGGTATCGCAAAACTGCACGAAAATCAGAGCGCAAATATCGGAACCCAACTCTCGCAACTTAGATCCCCCAACAAGTAAGAAAAAAGACGGCCTTCAAACGAGCTTTATTTGCTGCTCAGCCCGAAGGCAAAATAGTGGTTTACAGCGACTGTATTTATAGGTTTTGAGCGGCCTTGGCCTAGGCCACCCAACGGACCAATCAGAGGCGAGCGTAACTTCTCGGATGTTCGAGAATTCTGGCGGGCATTCAAATTCTCCAAAATGGAAAATCCATTTTTCTCGGCAAATGAGGCGAATTTGGGGAAAAAAAGTGCCTTTTCCCAGCAGTTGTCAACGGAATTGCCTGCTGCAGGCGCCGATCGAAATGACAGTGTGCCGCTGTGAACAATGCTAGTTTTCACTTTTCCAGTCCTTTCATTTAATGCAGTGTTGTCCGGTTCTTCTTCGTTTTCCTTTTCTTTGGGCGTCTTTCTTCCATGTCATTCTTCAGCACCATTTTGGCAAATGACGACTTGAGCCACATGACTTCCAGGTCAAGTCACTTCTGACTAAGTAAGTAGACGATGCTCGTCTACCACTCATAGGGTCGCGGTAAGCAGTCTCCATTTCTGCAACTGACCCCGCTTTAGTACGTTTGACGTGACAATATCCAGCACATTTGCGACCTTGTACGCCAAATGACCGCGAATACCTCACGATGTTAAAGCAAAACTGTACTGCATCAGTAAAGTTTGTCACCTCTACTACTGTCATGGTTTTCTATTTTTTAAATAATCGGGTGTCTCATTTTTTTACTATGCTTGTTTTACGTCCATTCAGGCTCTTGACGCCGCTTACAATTAGTCTGTCTCACACTTCTCTAAATGTCATACTGCGTTTATCCTGTCTATAAAAAATACCGTCATACTGTTGACTTTTCAAATTGAAGCGTTTCTTACCTATTTTGTTTGTATTATTTACATCACACTTATGAAGATGAAACTGACGGATGCTACAATTAAAACATTCAAGCCAGTTAAGTACTTCAAAGAAAATTTCGATCGGATTAATTCCCTTAGCTACTCAAGCAACGGTGAGACGTTAATTTCTAGTAGTGATGACGACCAGATGGTTATGTACGATTGTACGACTGGAACGTAAGTTTTTTCTTCACGTAACCTCGTATTTTGCATGCTTATTGCAGCCCAAAGAGAACACTGAATAGTAAAAAGTACGGAGTTAACCTGATCCAGTTCACGCATAGTCCAACAACTGCTATACATGCTTCAACGAAAATTGACGGTATTTGGATGTCTTCGATTTATGTTGACAATTTCCACTGGGCTTAGATACTATTCGCTATCTTTCTTTGCATGACAATAAATATATTCGGTATTTTCAGAGCCATTCAAAGAAGTAATCTATGAGATATATAATTTTAAATAGCAATTTTATTGTCAGGGTGGTATCTTTGTGTATGTCACCAATAGATGATACATTTTTGTCGGGTGCGATGGATTGTACAATCCGTCTGTGGGATCTGCGATCACCCAATTGTCATGTGAGTTTTAGCCGTATATCCTGTATTCTAATTTTTTTTACTGTATGTATATTATCGCGTTCAAGTAGTGCCCGTGCACATCGATTACTTTGTCATTATTCGTGCTTACTAACGTGCCAATCCAAAGATGACCGTAAACGTCAGCAAATAAGCTTCGAATACCCCTCTCCAAATTGTGAGTAACTTTGAAGATAATCCTACTCTACTTTCGCTATGGGGTGCTAAAGTTGGACATGCTTGTCAAAATGGATTCGGAAGTTATCTTTTTGGTACTGAGTTCATACTTGAGAGCAATAATAGCTCAATTATAACGCTGCCTGACTACAGATTACATGGTCACGGGTTCTATTTCAATCGTCATGACTGTTCTTGTCTACGTCTGGGCAACTTTACAGTACCCAGTCCACACGTGATCCTGTATGTCACATGAAAGCGAAGACATTTTAACGTATGGGCTGGAGACTTATCATTTGTTTACTGACAATGTGTATAAAGCGTCAGGATTTTTGGTATCAAAACTATTCCAGACTGTCTCAACTGCGACGATAAGTATGTTTTGTCAGTAACGGCGCCGACCGTTAGACTCAACCAGGAATTGGAACCTCATACATCTCGATCATCAGTTACAAGGTTTGCCCAGCCTGATAGTATGCACCCATTGTTGACTCACTAGATGAAGCAGTGAAAGACAGTGTGGTGCTTTAGGCGAAACAAACAGGCATGACGTCCTGTATAACACAGAGCATACCAACGTATATCAAATAATGGGGTTTAGGTTCGTGTAACTGTGTAGGAGATCTAACAAGGTCACAACAGTTGATATGTTAATCATGTCGACTTTGATTTAGTAGACGAAATTCCACGACTTGAAACCCGACGTTTTCGTGCCATTTTGTTACGAAGTTTGTTGGTTATTGGTCCAGGTGACCTCCTGTCGGCATTTTTTCACGCAAATGATTGAGACGTTAATGAAGGCTCTGACTCGGTTACTCCAATAATATGGGCTACCGAGGACGATTTTGTGCTAAGTTCGCTTGATAATGAGTTACTATCTTCAAGACCGGAATCAGGAAGCTCTGGTGGATTAGAAGTTGGCTTGGTTCAAACCGTAGCCACAGTTCTTGCTTCCTTTTCGTTCTGACAACCTACTGCACCACGGGAGGCTCCGCGAGAGGGAAGAAAGGAATAAACAGGGTTGCGTCTGTGACGGGAGTGTGTTGCTAAGTTTGTTTCCTTTCGTTAACTTCTTCAGCAGAGTTATGCGTACCGTGGGCCATTGATAGCGTTTTTTTTTACAACAAAATGCATTTGATTCGCTGAATCGACCTGTGATGTTGGAGTAGATTAAACTGCTGAACAAATGTGCATATATACCATCAGCACTCTTCCATTACTTTGGCTCTGGTCTAACGGATTCAGTACCAAAAACCACCTACATCAAGGCCGTCCACATTCGACTTTTGTGTTCATTTTTTCCATGGATGATGTATCAAGGAAATATCGGCTAAACTCAGAGTGCAGACGTAGATTTCCTGCCTAATGGAATTTTGACTGATCTTGCGTATGCTGACGACTGTGTTGTTGATGGGTACCTTTCACATACTAAAGTCGACGTCAGACAATATCCCGTGTCCTGTCAAACTATACTGCTGCCTGCATCCTCTAAGTGCAAGGTTCTTCTGTAAGACTGCTGTGATCAGATCGGCTTAATGTTAGATGCTGAAGTTGTGGGAGTCTTTGATCAGGTTATTTATTTAGGAAGTGGTATCAACAGCGGCGGACGTGTCCGAAATGGAATAGATATTCGTGTCTTGAAGGTTAGGGCAGTGTTAACCAATGTATGGCATCTCTTAGAAGCTTAGGGATTACGTTTTCACGGTGACTTTAAAAGCGATATTAGTATACAGTTGTGAAGCGTGACCGCTTAAAGCAGAGAGACTAAGTCATCTTCGATGTTTTTCTCAATCGGGTGTGTGGAAGATGTTTGTACACTCGGTACTCGACCACCGTAGTCTCCGCCGGTTAACCTGTACTGACTGCATGAGCAACGCGACGGGCCGTCGACGCGTACTTAGGGAATGTGAAAGTTGACGACCAATGACCGAGGTAGTAGGAGTGCACTCTTCGTTGATTGGGTCGAGTACTCTGTGTGCGGGTGGAGTGTTTGCCGCAACGTGCATTGTTCAGTTTGGTGGCGGTGCTTGGACGAAAACTGCGATGCGTCCAGGCGATGACGTAGTCAAGGGCTATGAAAGTCTCGAACACCTCACTGAGCAAGATTGTTAGATGCCATCTGTCCGGTTGGGAGTTCGCGACCATCCACACCGCTGGTTAAAAATACTCTGAAGTGACAGTATGTCGCAGCCAATAACGGGCATGTATCCGCAAGGTTTCCGTGAATCTCCATTATTTTATTTTTTTCTGTTCCGTTTATGTTGTGCTCATTTGTTACTCAATATTTCCGTGGACTACCCCTAGGACTAACGGCTGCTCGAACAATACCGCACTCGAGTACTGCTCAAAGCTGGAAATTATGTGGATGATGGTGAATTGCTGGCATGGAATAACACCAACGAGTAAACAGCATGTTTATTAGATGGCTTTTTAGGAGCGAGGAGCGAGCTACTTCATCCATCTGTTCATAAGCTGAGTTGACTGGGTCGTGTGCCAAGGATGTCAACCATCCAGCTGCCACACCGAGCACTTGCAATGACTGTATTCAGCCAGATGACTTAGCATAAGGAAACTACGTCAGTTACAGTTCAGTTCAACTTGTCTTCCGAGCTGAAGCCTTCCTGACTCACAACGTCGGTAGCCGGAGACGCCGATGAAGGTAATGGCTAATCAAACTGACTGGTGGGAATGCTACCATTGTTTGGCTGTGTAACCCGCGAACTAAGTATGGTTATTGATGCAGGACGGTAAAAACCGCAAGGAGATAATGATACTTTCTATTCACTCATTGCTCGGTCGCTTGTGTACAACTTATAGGCCTCTTGTTATCGGGTGTTTAGCTTTATGCATACGTACTTTTGATGACTAATTCCGTTCCATTTCTTTTGCCGCCTAGTTTGGGTTTGCCGTTTCCGTGGTTGTATAGTAGTTAAACGTCAGTGTGAACAGTTAGTATGTTTTTGCGTAAGCTGATGCTGGTATCTGTGCTCAGCCTGCTTGTTTTGTTTTCCATTCGACAGCTATCCAGCCAGTGTTTGCTGTAGTGAACAATCACTCACCACGTAACATACGTAATCCAATGGACTTTCTAGGTTTAGTTGATGTTGGAATACTACGCAATTCACTTGAGCGCTATCCACTGTAGTTCTGTCATTTCCGAACCTGCAACACAGTCGTTCTTCACGGATTTAACGGTTCAGTTACATGCCTTAACAGGTAGAAGACGCAGAGACACGGAAGTCGAATTACTCTTCATTGCACTAGTAGGCATTTAAATCTTTCTCATCCTTCTTTAGTTCCCACCGTTTTTACCTCTCATAGTGAACGAATAATGATAAAGGGGTTTATGGAAGCTTCTTTGTACAAGTAATTTATTGTACAGGCAATTTTTTGATTTAATAGCAAGCAGCTCTAGATTGGCTAGTCGCAGTGTCGAATGGTTTGTCATGAATTCGTGTCGGATTCATCTCGATAGATCTTATTCAGGCTTAAGCAGTCTGGTCATTTAGCTCACTGTTCGATAAGCCGCGTGGTTTTCTATCTTAAATTTTAAACTTTCTGTCTACTTTTTATCTACTTAGCCAATCGTTTTCAAGAGCGTGCCGTCTGCAGTTTAATTTTAGACACCATTTAGAGAAACACAGTTAACAGTAGTATTTGATCAGTGGGTCCCATTTCTTTGAGGTTTACAGTACGCTTTTGACTGATAAAGTAAATTACACATTCTCTATCTGTTTTATATATTACCTTGTCGGTTTACCGCGAAATATACGGCACTTGTACGAGATATTTCTTTCCTATCCATCGTTTTTTTAAACTCATTTCAGGGTGTCATGCATGTTTCCGGTCGACCGTGCGCTGCTTTTGACCCAGAGGGCTTAATTTTCGCCGCAGGAATTAATTCAGACTCGGTAAAATTATATGATCTTCGCTCATTCGACAAAGGTCCGTTCGCCACTTTCAAATTGGGCCCCGAAACAGGCGGGTGCGTGTGGACTGGACTACAGTTCTCGTCTGACGGCAAAACTCTTTTGATTGCTACCAATGGCAACCATATTCGTCTTGTGGATGCATTCAAGGGCACACCGTTACACACTTTGATTGTAAGTTTTTGTTTTACTAGCGCAGAAGGCGTGGGTTCATGTTTTTAAATCATAAAGAGTCTTGTCTCTGGGGCGGCAACTTTGTCACCTTATCCACAGTAGTGATCACCATTCGCAGTGTTTTTCGCCTTTTGTTGCAGTTTGGTTTATGAGGGAGTACTAAAAGCCGTTTGCATAGGAAAACTTGACAGCAATTGCGCTATTTCTTCTATTTTTGTAGGTTGGCACCAATGTGGATCGTCAGCCATTGGATGCCAGCTTCACTCCTGACAGCCAGTTTGTTCTCGTCGGCTCTCCAGATGGCCTAGTGCACATCTGGGCTGTAGAGACCGGAGTGCGAGTGGTTAGCCTTCCAGGTTACGAAACCGCCACCCAATCACCCAAACCAGCCATTCATACGCTGGCTTTCAATCCTCGATACGCGATGCTTGCAACCGGTTCCAATCAGACCGCTTTTTGGTTGCCAAACATTGAGGAGTAGATGGATTCATGTACTGCTTTGAACAACGAATCCTGGACTTCGGCCGTTGTTGCCTGTATCTTCAAGCGACTTGCCTTGGAAGGCAACAGTTGTATTGGTTATGCAACATGTCATCTGTGACAAAAGCTCATCTGATTTTCTAGATAGTTGTACAGTTGGCTTGCATAATGGCCTGTTCTGTTATCCATATTTACGAAACATAAAGTCGATTTCGCCACTCTTGCTTTTACTTTTGTTTTCCCATGTAGTATCTTATTCGTCAGTTTCAAGGTTATCTGGGCATCCAATCACAGCATTCATGGAACTGACCCATATGGTATATTCCGGGTTAATGAGCTTTCAGTCACTGTAAGTTCTTTTTTTTTACATTGGTGAGGAGATCATGAACACGTTACTTGGGACACCATACGTTCAGTTCAGTGGTGATACTTTGCCACGAGTTTCACAATGCGACGACTTTGAGACCATATTTTTTGAGGTACTCATTAGCTACAGAGCCTCAGATGTAACTTGCATGTACATAAAAGCGGTTGTGATTTCTTATTTCCATGACAATCCAACATGGCTAATTGTTGATCATGTGTCCATGCAGAACAACAAGGCGATGTTAATTGACGAATTTGCTGTACTGGCAAATAAGTTTAGGATAGGAAAACGTGACACTACCATTCTTGCTCACACCCATGAGCTTCTTAGGAATAGTAGTACTGAGCAACTACCTTACTTACTAGATTCATTTTACTGGTTTGAGTTGTGCTTACAATAAATTTTCAGTCGGCTTGTAGATATTCAGACCGTTCGTTGTCGTTGCCACGCCCTAATCGTCAAATGATTTGCCGCTACCCACGCTGTTGGTAATTGGTTGTCTCAGTGATATTGCACATGTCATGTGGCTGTGTCCAGATTTATCAAGTAAGCCAAAATTCTGACTACCTGGTGATGTGAACGAACATTCTTAATCGTAGGAAAGCCAATGTCTATCGGTGATAAAACGAACATTCTTGGGAGATCTTGAGAAGCAAGCACCACACGTAGCTCTGTGATCTAATTGCTTCATGCGTACCGCAAGATCGCCAAGAACGTAATTCGTTCGAAACTACCCAGTGAAATCATGAGAACGACAAATTAACGAACAAGGCTTGTTTTCCGTGTTTAATCAATAATGCAATCTACCGACAGAGAGATGGAGTGGCAATGGGCTCGCCTCTAGGTCCCCTGTTAGCTGACGTTTTCATGAGCAAACTGGAGACTAACCAACTGAGTGCGGTCATTGAACAATTTGCATTTTATAAACGCTATGTTGATATTTTTTGCGTCATCAACGAGAATTCTAACATGAACAGAGTTATGACAGCTTTTAACTCAGCCCACAGCAGTATTAAATTCACCAAGGAGTCAGAACAATGGTCAAATAAATTTCTTGGATGTTGGCATAGTAAGAAGAGAAGATGGTTCAATCCAACGGAATGTGTACAGAAAACAAACTTGGAGTGGCCAGTACATTCACTTTTGACAGCTTCGTTCCGCTAAATCAAAAGCGAAACCTCATACGATGTCTGACGGGTAGGGCGTTAAAGATCTGTACCCCTGACACTTTACAAGCTGAGCTAGACTTTCTACAAGAAGTGTTCATGCAGAATGGCTACCCAATGCGTTTCATTCAGAAGGCGATGCAGGCGGTAGAGTTGAAACTTAAGCCACCCTCTGTGAATAAGAAACTTGCGTTTATTAGTCTTCCTTTCAAGGGAGATCCCATGGCCGAAGTTATCTCAAGAAAGCTCAAAAAGTCAGTCGAATCAACCTACTTTGCCGCTCAATTGTGCGTGAGTTTCCGTTCAACACCCGTTATCATGTCACAACTCAGACAAACTTCCATGTTCTACAACCAGCTGTTGTGTGTACTCATTTGTTTGCTCGTGTCGAGCATCATACATTGGTCGTACTACAAGGCGATTGTCTGACAGAGTGCGTGAACATCATCCTGCGTGGTTGAATAGTGGTGTGGTGAGAACGATTTCAAGCGCGATTGTTGCTCATTTGATTGACTCTAATCATTCTGTCAGTAAGAAAGACGCTTTCCAGATTGTCTACCGAGTGCCAAGGAATCGATCAAAAATGGTGAGATTTCGAATGTTGACCGTTGCCGAGGCCATTAGTATCCGATTGCGTAACCCTGACCTCTGCGCACAGAAGAAGTTCGTGCGGACACTTAATCTCCCCTGGCCCACAATCAATCAAGCCCACGATTTGGAACAGTGATTGCGTAACTGATAACAAACACGCCGTCCATAACCTCTATTGACCGTTTTTCTGACTCACCCCAGTTACTGTTTTCATATTTATTGTGTTGTAATTAGCCTGATGATCAAACACAGAAGAGCGTAATTGTGAGCGATTAATGAAGCAGTAGGTGAGTATTGCAATGTCTGCAAAAACGTGCCTTCCTAAAGTGGATCAGAAGCTCGATGACGTTAATAACACCACATTCCAATGCCTCGCATGTGTGCGCGAAAAACATGGCACAGTCCCTAATGTAGACGATAGGGTTGTTCCCAGCCTTCAGGGTATCCAGACGATGCACTTTGTTAAGCAAGCCCCGTTTGGCTTACATCACGATGTCATTGTTAACTCCTACTACAAAGCTTGATTCATATTACAACCAATTGTGATGGTGCCCAACAAGCGAGTTGGTTACGTAAGTGACGATTTCCATTGTCATGTTTCTTTAGACGATGGAATATTTCAGAGGTAGGTTGTACAAATTTATCGTCGGTGAGTAGGCCTAATTATGAAATTTATAGTTTTGAGACGAGCATATCATGAGCCATATCAAGAAGCGTTTAATGACGGAAAGTGATTCAAGAATAGAGTACGAAGAGCAGCCGGTTTCAACAGCTCTACCAATGGTTATCCTTGGCGATGCATAAAGCGCACTGATGTAGCTTACTATTTTCGCCTTAGTGCATGACGCGTTCTCGTTTCCATAGAATTCATAAGAAGTCAATTTTGCGAACAGCTGTTTTCGGTAATTCTCATCGGGCTTTTACAATTACACAGGGTACATGCGTTTTATATATGAAAAATTAGAACGAGTCAAGTGGATCATTAAAATCAGACGTGGGACGAATCAGTCTGGGGATGGGGCTGGGAATGTTGGTGAACGTGTGACACTGTCACCCGTGCCTGTCGTGAGACATACCATTCGTCGGCGTCAAGTGATTCACGCTTGCTTAGGGTTCAAGTGGCTGTGGAACAGTAAGGTTTGCACGAACTGTTTTCGGCACAGATACAGGGTTTGTAAAGTCTGATAGCTCTGGAATGGGCTTGACGAACCTTGTAGATGACTCGGAAGGCTTCATCCGGCTCAATTTGATGACCAGTGTCAATTAAGTGAGAACCGATTGCACTGGAAATGGGCTTTCTCGAACCGTTGCGAAGCCATTTCGGGAGGTGTTCACGAATCCTTTCCGATAGCCGCCTTGTGGTTCCTCCCAAAAGCGACTTTGTCCGGTACACATCTGTAACCTCACGACACAGCTCGTAAATAGCCCGACAGAACTGGTGTGCAGTCCTTATACGCCAACGCAACTGGTTTATGTTAAGCTGTACCACTCGAAATTCTCTGGGGCGTTGTTGGCTACATGCCCTATTTATGGGCTCCCGGCGTGGCTTCGTAACTCGGTGGATAGGACGCTTGACGTTTTTGGACATGATTTTTCTCAGGTTCGCTCCTGACCAGCCGAAATCCTGATGTGCTGCAACTGGGTTTCCTCCAAATGGCTTATGTTGTCATCTTGGTGGTTAAAAATTCATTCGGAGCATGAAATACCGCATTCGACCTACGTAATCCGTCGGGTCAATGAAGACTGTGGTGTCTGATTTGGCCCGTAACTCACTATACAAGTGCAAGCTGTGCTGTGTTAGGAAACGCGGACAGTTGGCTCTAGCAGAAGCTGAAAACTGTCGCAACTTGTGCAACGTCGGTTCGGTGACGGAGAAATGCAATAACACCGAACCTTCTTTGTTGGCATCCATGAGCTCTGCCGTTCGTATAGGTGGCCCAAGAATTTGTACATCACCTGACAATTTTCTTAGCGTAAGGCCATCTGTGGCACAAGTGACCTATGTTGAATGTGGATGATTCTTCGTTCTAACAGTTTTCATTGGTGGTGCTCCATCACGATGTCTGATTGCGCATCGCACGATGAACAATGCACCTAGTTGAAAACTAGGCAGAGTTGTTGACTTTACTTTACACCGTACTGGGACGGTTAGAAGGTTACTAACCAGTGGCCGAAGGTAAATCCATTATACAACTGGTAGTCGATGTCAGTAAGCCACCCACGTTAGAAACTTTGATGTCGCCTAGGCGACTTTCGTGAGTGCTAAGATGCGAGTGATTACTTGACAAACGCGTCGTTTCTAGCCGCTGTGCTGAGGTTAATATCTTCTGTTACGGATGTAAAGGCAAATTGCATGGTTTAGACTTTTCAAACTCTTCTACAAAGGTGCACAGGCCTTTTCGAGATAAACTAACTTGCCCTCACCTATACCGGGCATATTTATTATTTTGTTCACACATCCCCATCAGAGGTTTGTCATTTGACTCGTTACTTTATGTATCTTTACTGATGAGTAGTCGGGAATTCGATTAATTTCAATTAAGTATCTTTGTCCAATGCACGCTTGGGTTTTGGCAGTTGCATGGCTGACACATTAAGGAGTGCAGTCACGGCCATCAGATAACAGTTTACAAAAAGAGATGCCTGGCTGTCCTGGGAATACAAGTTATCTCGTGCCAATGTTTCAAAGTAAGATCTTGTCGCTGTGTAACGCTCTACTAAAATAGCGAATTTGACCTGGTTCGAACGGCTTCTTACTTAACAAAAACTAATCGTGAACGGTCTCACAACATCTGTCATCAAATGTGGCGTTTTTACTGTTCGAAGGGTGCGATATTTTACTGGGTGCACCTTTACGTGTATGTTACATTCAAGGGGTCAATAACAACGGTGTTGGGGAAATGATGTTTTTCAATTTCGACCCTACGGTTACCACAGGTGACGTTCGTCGATGCGGTTTTTCAACCAACTGATTGCACGAGTAATAATTGTTTGATGGGAGCTAGTTTAATCGTGTGACTGTTCTGCACACGTAACTCTGTTTATCATCTAGCCATCGAGCTAAGACACCATTTTCTATGTATATATGTGTTTTTGAAGTCGTTCGTGGAATCCACTGGGATAGTCTGTCTGATATGATCCTTGCCGATTTCTTCTCGTTCATTCCATCCCGCGTTGTGATATTAATTCATGTGTATGGTTAATCGTATCCTAAGGGGCGGGAGGTTGGCACTATCGGTACAGTTGTCACACGCAGAGTGTGTGTTGATCGGCGAGGGTTTCCGCGTGCCTCCTTTCGGTGTAAGACGTGAAATATCCGGAAGTTGTCAATCGATTTTGTGATCTTGAGCCGACTTATGCAACGTGATGACCGAGTCATGTTCCAGGTTTTCTTCATTGTAGTGCATCTCTTGGAGGAAGGCGTGTGCTCCATATGTTTCGCAATTCTAACTTTCGACTGTCTGGACATCTTGCCAAGATGAAAGAATGTACCAAGTTATCAGTCGGTTAGAATTTTCCTGATTGCCTCAGACGTACCCGTTCGGTGTTTGTTTCAACTGAAGCGGCTCACGTTTTCTTACCTTAATAGTTTGACCTTATCACTGCTATGGTTATCTGTGTATTAATGAACGGTTTTACAATCTTGTAACACTGCAACCAGACGGATGGGTTATTGTGCATGGGGTGTGCGGATCTTTTTAACTCTTCTTGTGTAATGGTGAGACGATTGCAAGTTTGACAATACTGCCGACGGACAGGGTCAGAATTCAAGTGTCGGTCAGAGTTTGTTAGTTTGCGGTGGGTGCCGATATGGGACTTTCTTGTTCGTTTAAGGTCAGTTGGTGATCGAGTGATTTTGTGGTTCCGTGCTCGTCCTCTGATTCCATTATGAATATGATGTTGTGTCGTTCGTTCAGAAATTGGAAGGGAGCCTCATTATGGTTAAAAGTCATTACCGCTGTTAACTCTGTGCGATCCCCAAATCAACTGGCAACGCGTAGCTGATATGACCATGTCTCATTGCCCGAACGACAGACCGACGTCGATGGAACAAATGGTTAACGCCAAACGGCTTAAGTGACGCTAGTAAATCAGCCCGTCCAGGTGTCAAAGATTTGAGATAGTGAAAACAGCAGTTTCCTACGGTACTAAACAGAGCTATGGTAAACAAGAAACGTAACAAATCTCATTCGTGAATGATCGTGGAAACCCCAACTGTACAGAACCAGTAGGCTGAATAATGCGTGTTGTCAAATGAACACTGAACGGTGTAGCCAATACAACCCAATATAACAGGAGTCCATCCGAAATCGGGGTCAGTATGTGAGTTGACCAGCGTACCATAGGCAAGTTAGCCGTTACATCAATAAGTGGCAAAGTCGGGGCGAGTATAAAAAAAAGCGAGCTGTTTATTGGGTAAGAGAACAGCTCGAAGAGCCAATTAGAAATGGGAGATGGCTAACAAGCGTCACTGAACCGTCTAAAACCAATGTGCTGTTTGTATCCAATGCGAAAATGTCGTAGATACGATGGAAAATAATAAACAAATTCACAGTTCGAGAGAACCGTTGATCGTGCACATTAGTAACAACAGAAGATCACATAAGCTGTATATCATTCAGTGGACGGATCATCTATAGAGTAGCTATCGCCTCAATCAACCGAGTACAACAATTCACCGGTATGGGTTCTGTCGTAAAATAGAAGTAGGGAACGGATGAAATTGTAAAATGTGAAGAAAGATGTGGGACCAGTTTCAGTGTGAACCTAGACAATCACACGGTTCGACAGTCCACGATCAGGCAAGCCTAACACAATTCAGCAACTTGGCATCATGTCAACAAACAATCGCAGCTGACTGCAACAAATCAGCAACCACAACTTTGTCATCTACATACACTTGCCATATCCGTGGAGGGTTAGCAAAGGTGGGCAGTGCTTTTGTTTCAAGGCGATGCAGATAAAGATTGACGGCTATCGTTGAGACGGACGAACTTATTGCCACACCTGTTTGGTGATACGAAACATCCTTTGGGGTGAAACGCGTTGAGGTTAAACGTAGATCAGCGTCGATAGGGGTTGTTATTTTACTTCCTAAACTATCGTAACTGTTTAAGCCAGAGAAGAGAAATGATAGGCTTCCACGTATCGGAACACCATTTTACGAAGAGGTAACAAATATCTCTTCTAATGATGCGGCCCAGAAACTGTTTACAATCTCAATGGGATCGACAATATGACGTACCATCATCACTAAGTAGGTCATCAGAATGGTGTTGTGTTATTTGACGAGTTTGTAAGCTGTACAGGTGTTGTAACCTACGACAGTTTTATATATGTTTGTTAAACTGTAAATATTTCAGGACAGTTTGACTTTGGAGCCAGTGTGAATTATAAAACGACATAATTTAGGTTTCAGTTACTGCAGATACCTGTTCATTCACAGATTCAGTTTGTTTGAAAACGGATTATGTATCTCCATTCTCAATCTTTTTGTAGGGCCCAGGTTCCATATGCTCAGGAAATTTATTCTTATATTCTACATGTGATGTTTCCACTATGAGGAAAGTAAAACCGCTGCATACTTTCGCAACTTTTCCGAAGCGCTCATTAGTTTCATGATGTTGAAACCAGAGCTCCTAGCGCACTGTAAATAAAAGCTCGTCTACAACTAGTTCCACAGTTGACTCTAACACTTCTTGATACAATCGTCCTAAACAGACAAGGCTACACTTTACTATAAATTAACGCACACTTCGCATTTCCCCCAAAGAGTAGGTCCGACCATTTATGCCTCCAAGTACCAGCATTCGGTGAGTCCCTTGCAGGTTAACCTTCTTAACTCTGATTCTTCTGGGCATCCCAGTAATATGGGAAATTAGTATGAGGCCTGATACAAAACGAATACTTCCTTCGCTAAAACTGAATCTATCTAGACTATCCACTTGTTATAAATGCTAACAACAGAAGCGTTTAGGAGGTTCGTTACTAGCTGGTCACAAGCGGTGCGTTGGATAAAACTCAATGTACCGGAAACCATCCTCTGATGGTGTACACCTTATTAAATTCCGAGAACTCGTTTGCTTTCCACCGAGCCTATTCCATTAGTGGGAAACATTCTTTGAAGATCGTCTACCAATCGCCGAGAAATCGACCAAAGATGTTATTATTCCGAATACTCACCGTTGCCAAAATCATTAATATCCGATTGTGCAAACCTTACATATGCGTTTCAAAGGTCGTATGGACACTTAGCGCCTGGTAGCTAAGAATCAGTCGAACTTACAGTTTTGAGCCACGATTATGTGACTTTTAAGAAACGCGGTTCATGATTTTCTGCCAACCATTTTTCCTACCTACCTCGGCAGTTCTTTTCGTGTTTCTTCATTACGATTAGCCTGAATTCGAAGAGAGATTGAAATGATCAAAGTGAACTTTGAAGGATATATCGCTCTTCAGCTGTTGTAGACTTGCGTTCATCTGTTATTTTGAATAACTTTATGGGCACTCATCAGCCAGCAGGACTGGCTGCGCTCACTCGAACGTGCATATCACTAGTGACCTCACTTTGTTGAACTCTCGACGGTGCGGAATGCTGACTAGGCGAAAGGACTCATTTGTAACAACGTAGCTCGGGTTAGCAGATCCCATATAACCTGTTGAATTGCAGTTGACCGGAAATATGGCACATTTGGTACACAGGGAACGGAGTAGACGAACATACTAGGGTCATAAATCAGCTTTACGGCCGAGACGATGAGGTCTGTCTACAAATGCTCGCACGCACGGGATGGCTTATCGCAAATTCCAGTGACAACCTTCGTGTAGTTTATTCAGGGATTGCGGCTGGCATTACGTATTTTTGTTCATTTGTCCTGTATCTATTCATCTGTCAATGCCTTCTGTAGGTTACTCAATAGAAGTTCGACACTATTCTCCTGAATCGCCCGACTGGTTACGTAGGTTAGATATTTGGAGATTACTGCCGACTTTCATCCGTTATTGCACTTTTCAAGGTCGGTTTGTTCGCACTCTTTTCATTGTTATCCACAGTGCTCAACAGTTTGGCATATCCACCCGCTGAATTGGTTTCAAGTGCCGTCGAGTGGGCGTTAATTTGTTTTGTGTTTTCACTTTTCTCTTCCTGGTTGCTGTTGCGGATCCCAGACAAGACTAGAACTAACTATTTGTTATATTTCCATACACTGCAGAGATTATTTGGTATGTTTCAAAAGTCACCGTGTTCTTATAGCCCGCTATCTGTTGAGATAACAGCTCGATAGCAGTTCCATAGAAGAGCCCTAATAACTTGTCATGAAGGATGATCTCGCGCATTACTGTTGTTCATTGTTATACGACTCACTTAGAACAACTACGCGAGACTTAGTCCCCTGCTGTCAATCCACACGGAGACGGTTCAAAATAGATTGCCTGTTTACGCCCAAATTTATCACAAATAACCATCGTTGAGTCTGTGTCTAAGCCGTAATTTTCATGCACGGTTGTTTTATAATTGCTGTAACCATGGGTCGCGCTTGGCCTGGGCAGCTGTTTTGTTCTACATACGTATGCAATAGTATGTTACAACTCTACACATCATTTCTCACAGCTGACATGTCTCTGCATCCGTCGCCAGTCATATGGCGCTGGCTTCTTTTGCCGACAGTTTCAGCACACAACACTTCCAGCTGCCACTCGCAGATCTTCTGGATGCTAAGGATTGCCAACACTTCCAGAGCGCCAGCCGTTCTGTACGACCCTCCCCATATTACTTGTTGGCGTCCCTGGATAGTATACAGCACTGCTCTTTCTGAGGTTCCATGACATCCAATCATTTGCTGAGTATTTTTCTCTGGGCGACATTATGATGGCTAGTAAGTCGGTTATCCTTTATTTATTGTAACCCTTTGCTGAGTCTCCGTCATAAAATAGTTCTGTTCCAATCGCATAAACTGGGCCCCACATATGGGCCTTTCCATCTGGAAGAATTTTTCTTGAGCCCAGTTCACTGGCAGTTGTGTTCCGATGTCTTAAATCTCTTCTTGAAAGACCCTCCCTTACCAAGTCGTTGTGTTGTTGATTGACCACTTGCGCGGACTTGCAAAAATTTCAGTGTTCCATTAGCCATTTTTTCGAAGAATATTTCTTTGGCTGAATTTTTGCTCTGGGTTCATATTTCACTATCATCTGTACCATTGTATCGTAAATCAGAACGCAGGGCAGTTGTAAGGAACGTAAGCAGTATGTATGCAAATTTGTCGAACAGACATACACGCGTGATATTAAACCAATGAACGAGTTGGAATTAAACCGATGATAATCACGATGTTCCCAATCTAATAAGACGTCGACGTTTTGACATTGCAAAGGATGTACACACACACACAACACGTACATCTGCCGAAATGATGATTAGTTGATTGCTCGTCTGTCGCATTCAGTCGGCCCGGCTGTTACGGTTTCGTCCCAAAAAAACCTGGTTTCAGGTCAATGTATCCGCATCCGGAATTCTTCACATTGAAGCGTGATCCTTGCTCCATTAGTTTGGTATGCGGTACGTCGTACTTTGCAACCGTGTCTGTTGCTGTGTATTTTGGTCCTGTTTTTCAGTCACTTCAATCCAACGGGTGAAATATTTCGTTATAATGAGAATCCACTGGTTACCAAGAATGTTAAACAGCTAATTTTATAGTATCCAAACGCCATTGCCGAGGCTGTTCGAGTAGATTCAGAACCACCAAAGGGTTACGTGTAGACTGTGAACTCAATAACGTCAACTAAGATCGTCTAGCAAGAACAACAGCCCTAAAATTTCCACAAAATTCCGAATGGTGATCAAATATGGGTTTGATTTTGTACGATGGTGAAAAAACTGTAAAAAAATTCTCCCTCACCGCAAATGTGACCAAGTCGACGAACAAAGAGGAAAAAATAAAAAGCGAGCCAAGGTAATCAACAAATGGCCGGAAGTGATAAAAATGCATCATATCGGGGAAAAAATTGAGTATACACCGTGAAAACGATCAAAAAGCCGATGGGATGGTAAAGGTTAGAGGATAGAGGAGAAAAATTCCCAGAAAACAAGGAGAAAATTGGAAAATGGAAAAAATACTGGAAGAAAACAAGCTATTGCGATGAGAGAGAAAAAAGCATGAAGACAGAGGTGAAAGATAAATGTATGACCAAGGTTGTGGTTGAGCGTTCGGATTTGATCATTCGGTCATGCCTATTGTGAGGTTGCTGGCGTTGTGGTTAACACGCTAGTCTCACAAGCACGAGGGTCAGAGTGCAAACTCCGATCCAGACAAGGATATGCACTACTGATGAGCTCTAATAAGAGCGAAACTCGAGTCTAGTGCTTCCTTTCGAAGTGGGCTAGCCGAAAGGCTTATCTGAATGCGAACGCTGCGATCAAGTGTGGGTGGTGTTCAATTTTCAAATAACCTAAATCCCCGAATCTTCACTACTGATTCAAACCGTGCTCAGTTGGTTCAATGAAGACAGTAACTTCAACCTAACTGAGAAGTCCTGATCACGGGGTTATCGATTGGATAGAACAGAGTGATTCTGTTCATTCTCCTTTCGAAATGATCGGGCAAGCTGAACACTATTCATACAAGGTTGTGGTTGGGCGTTGGATTGATTATTTGGTCATTCCTACTGTGGGGTTGCTCGCGTGTGGTCTTCCTAATCCCTAGGTTTTTTCCATCCACTTTTTCCTATTGTTCACTGTCGTATTAATATCAGATTATGAACATTTGAATTTTATTTCGCGATCTCAATGTGTTTTTTCATCTTTGAGACTAGTTGGAACTTTTCTCCGATTTAGAATACCGTGATTAACTCTGAATGGCTATTAACTTAAAGTTAAGCAAACCTTCGACCACTTATCGGTTATCCGTAATGTCACCCCGGAATGTTAATATGATGGGAGATTTTAATCTGCCTAGCATGTCCTTACCGTGAGATTATCGGTCGGAATTAACAGACTAACTGTATCTTCTATCGGGACGATCGCGCAATCTGATTACTGCTCACAAATAAAAGTGTTTAAATCTTCAGATATGGTAATTTGGTCGTGCCTAATATGAGGCCAATTGCGCTGGCACATTCGATTATTTCCTCCCCAAGTTTGAGTTCCGCCCCAGTTACACGTTCATTGGCAATCACCGCAACCAGCGATAAGTCTTGTTGTATTCAACAATTTCGGTGCCAGTCGTTTCTCTATTTCCTTTTTGCGTTGGGGTATGCGCTTTTTGAGCAGCGTTGGTCCAATCAAATTTTTTTCCGCTAGAACGAGTACATACGACAGAATGAACGTTTTCACAAACCGACCACAGTAACTTGTTCGACGAAGAATATGCTTCAGCCTGTGCCTCGGATTCTAAGGCGGCTTCTGTAACTGCAATATTTTTCTTTCGGTATTGTCCTGATTTCATCTGGACCAAACTTGTGTTCCATTACCGCAACTGATGGTCGTCGAATTTGTGGCAAACCGATAATAGTCCTTGGTCTGGAGTTTCAAATCTGTTTTAGGGCTGCAGCTAGAGGTGTTCCGTGCTCTAGCTCCCAGTTATTAGACACCCACACACGAATGCAAGAGTCTTCGTCGAATTTCTTCACCAAAGTGATACGGTCCGTCGGTTTCCGCGACACCGCCCTCATCCAACATGTTCCGTGTGAAATCCAATTTCACATTTAACGTTACTCTACTCACTGTTTACAGTAGTATGTCTTTATTTCCGAATTCAACGTGACTCGTCTGTTTGCAATACTCGCTCTTACTCCTAACCGTTTGATACGTCAACATTTATTTCATTTCCATAAACTCTATATCGGCCGTAAACAATGGAACTGTATCCGATTTTCCTACTTATATTTCGATTCCTAACACAGTGTACCACATTTGTTTATATGAGTAACAGTAACGCACTACATATTTTACCGCTGGAATTAACTGGACGCTTTATCACGTTTCCGCTGCACTGTTATATGCGTTTGTAAACCTGGTCGTAAGTTACTGTATATTTACATTGTTTACTATTGAATTTGTAGAACCACACAAGCCCCATATAACTATATATATTTACGTATAATCTTTCGAAAAGAAGCACTAGACTCGAGTTTCGCTCTCATTAGAGCTCGTCAGTAGTGCATATCCTTGCCACTGCCGGGACTAGAACTCCGGCCACGCTTTCATGAGGCAACCGTGTTTACCACTGCGCCATTGACCTCACATTAGGCACGACCGAATTATCATATGTGAACGCTGAACCACTTACGTAAATATATATGGTTATATCGGGCTTGTGCGGTTCTACAAATTCAATAATAAACAATGTAACTATATGTATATATGTATCGAGCCCAGATCGTGTGTAAGACTAGGCTACTAGAACGCATAACTTGAATCTTCTGGAGATTTAGAATTTTGTATGCCTTTCACTTTCCTCTTCAATTTGAGACAGTATTCTGTTGGGTCCGTCGTAGCGTTTTGTAAAGCATTTTTGTACTTTATAATTTTCATTGTTCTTCACACTTTTCGCCTTCTCAATTTCACATCTACACTCGATGTTTAAATCATGTGAATCGACTGAATCAATTATCACAAAATAAAATTTCATCTCCAAGGTCGCGAGCCCTGCGTTCTCTCTGCGTTCAGCGTCACTTGTGTACAGAATTTGGGAGAGTTAAAGGTTAACGGAATCCACCGTCTATTTCAGCACATCTCCGTGTTTACCTGTTGTCAAAAATTATCGTTGTGGTAACGTCAAATTCCTTTGGGAGCAGCACGGCAGATTGTACCCATTGGATATCTCATTCGGTGTAGTGGAACCCTAAACCAACGCACCTTCACGAACTACTGTGAGTCAGTCTCTTTTGTTTTCATTACATTTTTGCTTCGTTTTCGTGTTCAAGCTTTACATAGTGTTTAGATCCACTACACCGTGTTGCCGGATTGTTCCCGCTGTTGGCATTTTACGTGCAATCCTATTGTAGCAACTGAACGAATAAAGCAGGGTATTTTGTGATCATGGACTATAGTAGGTAGACGGTGCAAGTGGGGATCCTCGTTGTGCGCATTCGTTCAACTTAGTTCTGCTTATCTCACGTGGGTGTCAGGGAACCGAATTCGACTAACAGCTCCTCGAGTTTCATGGCAATCAGCATATGTCACATCTAGAAAATCATCTCCAAGGGTCATTCGACTAGCTTTTGCAGATAGAGTAAAACGGTGCTGCACGATTTGATCATCATTACGCGTCCCTCTTTAACAACCTCGTCGAGCATTTTACGACCTCTTACTAGTCTGCTTGTTATCGAGGACGGCTCTACAATCTTTACAGTCTTTAATGCCAGTAAACCCACCCAACAGAAAATACTAGCGTGGGAAACTTAACCTTTGAACCTCTCGAGCCATCGATCTGTCAGTGCGCACAAATCCGCTGCCAGCCACTCCGTTACTTTTTTGCATCTCTCCCAACGTTTTCTTGTTCCTGTTATTGTTCACATCCACAAGAATGACGGACTTAGCTACTACTTTTCGCGTTACTTTTGCTAACTTATCGATGTTCACCTTTCAGATGACGTGTGCAGTGCGGATTTAATTGTGAACAGCCGTGGAAAGACCTTTAATCAACTGCTTCACCGTGAAATGCCATTTGAAATGTTGATCCAGTTCTGATACTGTTCACTCCAACAATCCGTATAGAACAGCGAAGGAAGCGGAGGGATCCAGCCCTTGTTCGAGCTGAACAGACGTGAGTTTTTGCGTCACATCCCGACGGTGGCCAGACTGTTAAACACATTCACCAGCTTCTTTCCAGCTGCAGCGCCACATACTTCCCGTGCGTCCACAGCCCCATTCTCTTTTTTGTTCACCAACTTCCGCAAGGCGTTTGACTTTCCACAATCGGTACCGACTCCTAGTGCCTCGGTTACTTTTCCCAAGTCCTTCTGGAACGCCCGAATATCTGCAGCCGATGAGCCTCCATTCTTGCGTTCGTTAAGGCACCGGCTGTTATGTTCGAAAAAGCGGCTTCACTGGGTAACTGTATTGTTAGACACCCGTTATAAGGTATGCGAAAAAACACAGTCACGAACGCAAAAACCATTTTGCACGAACAGCGTGCCTCCGTATCGGCTGTCAGTATTCCATCGTCAGCCCCTTTGTCGACATATCTTGCAAAGTGCTTATGCATGTTTAAGTCGTAGCCTAGAGTTTTCCATCTTTTTGAAAGTGAGAATTTGACTCATCTTCAGCGTGTGTGTCGTATCTTTTTGACCCACGAAATGTCATTAATTAGCTAATTCTAACATTATTCAACAAGGTCGAGGAGGTAGCCATGAGATGCCAATCTGCTCCGTCATTATATGAACAGAGAAAACAATATTGATTAGAAAGGTTTTACCGTAGTACTCTAAATCAATGGCTTAGATAGGAAACGAAGGTGAGAACACCAAACGATGGCATGGAAGTGTTGGGTATGCGTCACGACCGTCCTGTGTGTCCCACATTCGTGCTAAGACCCAAGCTGCGTTCTGATTGGTCGCGCCTTCATCGATCAACGGCCCATTCATTCATGCACTCAAGGATGAAGATGCCGGAATATAGTAGCCCAAGTTGAACATCACTCACAATTGATCGCAGCTGTCGCATTCCCATAGACTTTCCAGTCGGCCCCTTTCGAAAAGAAGCACTAGACTCGAGTTTCGCTCTCATTAGAGCTCGTCAGTAGTGCATATCCTTGCCACTGCCGGGACTAGAACTCCGGCCATGCTTTCATGAGGCAACCGTGTTTACCACTGCGCCATTGACCTCACATTAGGCACGACCGAATTATCATATGTGAACGCTCAACCACTTTCGCTTGTGAGTAATGATCAGGTTGCCCGATCGTCTCGAGAGGAGACACAGTTACTGTCTGTTAACTCCAATCGATAACCCCGCGATTAGGACTTCCTAGACAGGTCGAAATCTCCGATCTCATTAAACCTGCTAGAATATAGCATGTACATTTCCGGGGTCACGTGTTCTGTCTACCGTTGTTATTGTTTGTATTGCTTGATGTTGATTGTACACGATTAGGCACACAGCAGTCATCTTGTATAACCAGTAGTCACCGCTGAAGATTAGTATCACTGACACTAGCAATCAGTCGATCGCGCGGATGCTCCTTCAGCTTGTCACCCAAATTACAACGAGCAGCTTGTTTTGCAATTGTAGAATGAACTCACAGAAGCTCGTACTTCTTGAACACAAGTGAATTGAACTTCGCATGTTCTGCGGCCTGGGAATTGACGGGAAGCAAGTGCTTTGGAAGCAATTTCTCCAGTTCGTCGAATGTCAGTGAGACTTGGGCGTTCGAGTAGACCAGACTCTTCAGTTGTGAATATAACTCACGACCACCAGCCGTGATTGCTGATTGATTTTCCTTCTTTCCACTATGAAGAGTTCTGCATCATAGTCCGAACGCTTCAAGCCACTCTGCGATTTCATCCGGACTAGGATGAAGATCTAGTTGCTCAACTGCGGGTAGATTCATCGGAACAAAGTTGTAATACCAGTAACTAGGGGCCTCAAATGACCCCAATATTAGCAACTGAATTCGAATCTTCCGCGTGAGTAATAAGGAAAAGACCATAGACTGGTTCTGGTAAGCAGCTCTTATTCACGTGGCATGGACACGGATTTATAGATGTACGTCGGTACTAGAAAAATCGAAGTCTGTTATTGGCTGATAACAATGGTACATGAACTGTGCAGTAAAGAACAAACAACTTGGCAATTAATGAAAGATGTTACATCGAAACTGTTCGTCCAAACCTGATGTTGTTCCATAGAACGACGTTGGATTGGTCCTTTGTTAGATTGTCTATTGCGTCGGGGTTTGTGTAGATGACGAACCGAATAGGCTTTCTCTGCAGTTCATTACTTCCCCTTTAACTTCAGACCTCATTCACATCTTCAGGAGATTCAGCTTTATAACATCCGGTTACCTGTTCAATAGTTTTCTCAACTTACACTTCCTCCACGATGGCTTTGCAGCAACCACCGCGACCTTTTGACACATAAGCGGTGGCATCAGCACAAAAGCAACCCTAGACAGTCTTGAGATCCAGGCCGTTCATCTTACGCATCACCCGCCACTCTTTGCCTTCTTCAAATGCTGGAATGATACACTTCCACTTTTCCAGTGGGATAGAATAATAGCTTTGTTCGCGTCAACTACCTGACATTCCTGTGAATAAAATGACCAAAGATTGTTCAGACCATGGCCTCTCGTCGGCTGTTTCGTTCCACGTGCTAGTCACTGTCAGATAATGCGAGCTTCTATAACTATTCGAACATCGGTCAGTCCACCACATGGCCTCGAATTACCCCTACTCTCCGTTATCACATTTTCCCTGTGTACTCCGAACAACATTTTCCAATAGGTAAGCGCCTCCCTTGACCGAATCCCGTATGTGAGAGGCTTTGTCGTGTAATTGCATATTGTTGGGATGCTTGTGCGGATTCCATTGACCACTGTTAGGTCTGAACCTAATTGCACTAGACCAGAGGTCCGAAGTACCAAAATGTGGCATCCTTAACACGAAGCCGCACTAACTTTCAGAATGCTATACATCTAGTCGCGGCTTACGTTGCAGCTCGAACCACCTCAGATCTTGAGTTCAACGGGTAGTCACTCCTAAACATTCGTTCTGATACGGCTGCACGAAGTGCATTCAGTTGTTGGCATCATGGCTAATCTGTTTTTGGGGGATAAGGTTGCAGTCTCCTTTGTGTGCCACCACATGGCACGACGCCATGACTTGCTGATCTGATTATGCACGATTTGGGCAATCCGGCAACGACGCCGAGTGAGCATACTGTGTGTCCGATCACATCTCTGGCAAACACAGCTGTTTCACTGCAGTGCGTTCTCAGCCACACAATATTTAAAAACATGAACTGTTTGGTTTGCATTTACATCCTCTTCATAAGTGGTGGTTTTCGTGGAACGTACACAAATATAGAGAGAGCACGAGGTTCTCGAGATGAATTCATTTCGTTCACAGTTTCAAATCGGAATGAATTCATCCCGGAAACTTCGTGTTCCCTCTGTTATTCAAATTGATGAAGTTGACAAATGGTTTCACGAGTACAAACGTCTGTTTGATTATGATTTGCAGTGAACCTCAAACATGTCTTCTGAAGTTTGCACTTTACCATGTTTGACATCCATGTTGTTGAGGAAGTTACGATCCTCTGGTTGTACGGGTTTTTCAGATGTGAAACGTCGCCTACAATGCTCAAGCAGCACGTTAACATGCCCACCATTTCCATTTTGAACGCACATGTTTAAGTTGTGTAGAATCTGTCAGGATTCTCGGCTATACGCAGTCTATCGGGGCAGCTGTAAACCTCTTGATTCAGGGCAGAACAAGACAGAATGTTGAAGGTTTACTCGGATAAAACTGGTTCTGTACATAAATAAGCAACAGTTAGCAAATTACACAACTTACAACCAAGTGAACTCTGTGCACGGAATTTAACCGTCAGCAAATAACCAATAATACGGTAGCGTAAACAGTCCAATGCGGCGGTACAAAATAAACAAAGGCGAGTTCAAGTGAGAGTTCGTAGTGTCTACGCAGAGTGGGTTACGTGTAATAATGTAAGAAATGTTCGTCCAGTATTTAATGTAATCAATACATGGGGATATATATTAGGACCTACAGTACGACAGTTTGACCAATGGGTTATAGGTATGGGAGCAGTTAAGATTGGCATTGTGCACACCACTGGCCGTGGACGGGTGGCTGGGCGGTAGAGTCGCCGGTTCGAACCTCTAGTTTATCCCTTCGCCATCGGACTCTCCATTTCAATTGGAACAAACCGAACACAACTTTCATTGATTCTAACCGGAATCAACAAGCTGTACGGGTGAATATGAACATCAGCCAGATTATGACACCGTCCTCTCGAATGGGTGACTTACCCAGTTGACTGAGCGAAGCGCATTCCCCGCATTAACATAATGATCAGAATTTGTCAGCTGTTCTGGTATAACGCTGTTACCCCACTTGGTTTTACCGCTGTTCACCCAGGTCGGATGACGCTCTCGGACTCGTTCAGATAAGCATCCGGTTGAATCCTCTAACCAGCTAAGTACACACGCACAGATGAAAGAGTGCACGTAGGAAGGGGCCACAGAAGCAGACAACTCATATTTTAGTCGTAAATATAAAAATGGAATGAAGTTGACAAAGATACGTTGTTTTGCGGATAAATAATTATTCTAAAAGGGGAACAGCGTTACATAGACATTCCCATTCACCGGATAAGTGGTTCAAATCGACTAGGATGGAATCATTTCCGGTTTTCGATGTGACGTGCGTCGAATAATCGAATCACCAAACACCGCTCAAAAGGACCATCGGTTGTCAGGTTTTATAGTATCTACAACCCATACCTCACGGGAACAGGACGTTAGAACATGTCATTTCTATTTTTCGGTTATGATATTAAACCTCCACAATAGCTAAGAAACATTCCATTGTTAATGTGCTTTGTGATAATAAATTAAACAAAACGACGTTTGGAACATCGGATCCACTTGAGTCGTTTGAACAGATTTGTGAGAAGATACAAATTTCAGTATAGATTTATTCTTCTCATCAGTTTTAACCACGTGACTAGCACGAAAATAAAGCAACGATTCTTGAATGAAATGGCTGTAAACACAATTTGTTGTGGATCACGAGTTATATTCACACGCAATTCAACGACATACAAAAATTAACAGTTAGTTATTTCAAAACACAGGGTAGAAGCATTGAACTTACAGCAACATTTGGGTGTGAACAAAAGATTAGACACGGTTCTGACGGATCTGCTAAACGTTCGATGTCCAAGCAGGTACATAGTCACCGGTTCGTACGCTGTTTTGCAGAATCACAAACATGATTCAGTGATAATCTACAAGCCAAATAATTAGAGTTTCACAATGCCGTACGTGCTAATAGTAAATGCTATCCGGCAATAAAGCAAACTTACTCCCTCGTAGAGATTGACTGTCAGATAGCTTAAAAATGACGTCTACACCAAACTTCCTTCCATAGGCGACATTACGACGAACATTTTGAGTAGAATTATTAGTGCTATATTAAAATGCGCGTGTAATGCAACAGAATCTGTTTTGCTCATGTAAACTGCTTGGTTACCTCAACTCTGATTTCATGCGCTAGTCATTACATCTGCCAGTTCATATGCAGCGGACTAGACATTTGCATCAGTGAAACAAAGCGCTTGAAACCAAATCCACGGAGTATATCCCAAAGCGGTTAAGAGAAAATATCACACCCACCATCAGTTGATGCTCAGCGAAAATGAAACACCGTTTCATTCATTGCAAGCTACTTGTAAACCACAGGTCATATCAGTATTCCGTAAACGCTCATGTTCCCAAAGAATACTCAGTTTACAAATGCTCAAGTATACAGAAGCCATATTGATTTACCGTCGGTAGTTTAGTCAATCTACTTAAATCTTGTCTGGCAGACTTTGCTGACCATGGGTTTACATGTAAGTAACCCCCAACCTCCGGATCGATCTGTGCTCCTAGTCGTTTCATTTAAGATTGGTTGTTGTTTTCAAGCTAGACACATGTTCTCGACTGATGTGAATGTGCGAATTCAATTCATCTCTTTATCTATACCTTTTAACTACTCTATTCAAAATGACGTTTATTATATTACGCTAGTGTGCTTTTTGAGTTCTGAAAAATGCAATGTTGCGAACAGGCTCGTTTTCAGTGATCCCCAATTTTACGAAAGGATCGATAACGAAGAACAGCTGGTTAATGAAGTTAGTCAAGTCAATGTCAAACTATAAACAAGGTTCCACTTGAACACCAGGTTTTGGCAGGTTTACAGGGTAGGGAGTTGGTTAAGGTGGTTCTAAAACTTGAACGCACACAGAGGCGGACTGTGCAAGTGAAATGCGATAGCTTCATCTGTGGACAGAATCCCAATTCCCAATGCCCTCGACTGGCTCGGCAGATTGAACAAAATGCCTCCGCTGCACCGATTGAGTGATTCCAATCTATCATAGATGAGATGGTTCTGTGGACTGGCTTCTCTATTCCATTGTTGAGTCAGGCTTGGTGGTGTTTACGAACCCGTTCAGGTGGATGCCCGGTCTTTCGGCTATCAGACGCGTACCTGGAAGGGTCGTTGAATGTCACCAATGCCGATTCCACAGTGGAACAATGACTCTAATCCACGAATGAAGCCGACGCTTTCCGTATAAAGGCATTGATGTATCAATTAATTTAGCATTATCTAGCTGGTTCTGTTCCAGTTGTTCAGTTCAAAACACTCCAGATCCCAGCGCTCCATGTGAAAAAACCGACACTCAAGTCAGTGGAATGAAACGTTATCTCTGAATATCAATGTAGATGCGGATCGTCCTAAATAAGGCAGGACTGAGCGCCAGTTGAGCAACCGGTACCGCAGCACATTCCGAATTGGATCACTAGCCAGGCAGTCAGTCGGCTGAATCATTTGGTGGATTCCATATGACACAGTTGGTTGGGTGGGTAACTAGGTCCAAATGTGAAATTTCTGAGCTTCCGGCGTGGCTTCGTAGCTCAGCTGGTAGAGCATTTGCCGCGTTTGGGCATGTTGTTTCTGTCGCTGGTTCGAATCCAGCCGAAGTCCAGATTTTTCGCAATTGGGTCTCTTCTAAATTATCAAATCTGCCAAACTACTTATCGATAATACAACATAGTTTCAATAAAGACCAATGTGTTCCGGTTCTGTTCGCGTAACAATATTCTGAAGGACCTAAGTGGGATAACTTGATTGCCTGTTGTTATGAGTTGTCCAGCAATTAATGATGCGGGATTTCGAGCAACGGTGTCACCGGTTTGAAATTATTATGTGGCCGGTCGCGTTACCTATTTCGATATGTGGTTTGCCACTCGATGAAATGGTTGTCAACTTGTTCTGCCTGTGTAAACGTCACTGCAACTGCAAGTGAACTGGTAGACAACATGAGAGACAGAAGAGTTAGACAAACTGCGTTCGCGACTTGTGTAGAAGCGGTCCTTTGGTGGTTTGAATCAAGCGTAATTGGGCAACGGTACACGTACGCAAGACAGGTACCGCATTACTACCGACATTATCCGTGGACAATTCGGCATACCACAAAATGACGCGATGGTTTATTAACATCCCCAAACCAACTTGTGGACTGTTACCTCCCAATTGTGTTCGTAACTTCCTTTGAGTTGGTATAAATTTTGGAGAACAATTCAGTAAGTTCACAGATGATGGGTTCGGTCAACGCTGACTCATTATTTATTAATGTACCAACAACATTGGTCACAAAATGAAGTCGGCTTTGAAACGCACCTCCCCAGCGTCCCAACGGCGCATTCTGTTAGACATTAGGGGTTTGGCACACCATAACGGTGACATACTCAACCAATCAGTCCATCTCTCATGTAATTTGCCAGTTCATTTGTAGTTGCAAGCGGAAGAGATCGATGCTCACAACAACGTACGACGGAGCGCATTCCTAGATGGTTATCAACTGTGTGGAAACCGCGCCTGCCGTTGTCCGCACGTCACCTGTCTACCCGTGCACGCGTGTGTCCCGCTCTCTCTCACCCTGGCCCCGAACGATCCAATCGTGTTACCCACACAATCGATTGGGTGACTGCTTGTCTTATCTATGCCTCATCGTTGAATATGATTCATTCTCTCGTGTTCGATAAAGCTACGCGCTATTACCGTCACGTGTTCTCATTCTACTCTGGGCTGACTACGTGTCAGAGCTCGCAGTTAACGTGTGTTCTAGATTATAACAAACTGTAATATCAAAAAATGACCTGTTGACAGTAACAAGCTCGAATAACCCCGATTCATCGACCGCCAAACATATCTTGGCCTCTAGTTGACCCTGCCACATTCTTCAAGACATTGTTACATAATTATAACTCGAAACTGTTAGCGATTAGTGAGGCAATGCTAATCAGACATCGGCCAGTTTTGTGTGCACAGAAGGCGCTGACGCAATCAATCTCCTTGCCGTGGAATTGATTGCACTATTAGCGCGTGAAAGGTCAGAACTATGTGGTTGGTTCGTTCAATTGTTGTTGCTATACGCAGTTTGTATAAAATTTGCTGGTTTTACGTTTGCGACTGATGAGAGTAAATCGAAATGTTAACATCTCGCGATATGTCTTCTCTGTTTTGACTAAATGGATTAAGGGAACTCAGTGTTTTATTTTAAACCAGCCTTCTCGGTCGTTCAGATTGTTAAAAACAACCCACGTGTGGAACAGAATCAGCGGGTGCATATCAGCTGGATGAATACAGATCACTGACCCTACCGGCCTCAGTTTGACAACCCTACATTCTTCAATCAGGCGAACGCATACCGCAGGACCCGTGTCAAAAACAATTATTCTGTTTGTCATATTACCCATGGCGTTCAGCTGGTATCACGTCAACCTGTTCCAAAAGATGGTGTACAACGATATGCATTGTAGTCAACTATGACGTGCTGAAGCCAAAATATAAATGGAATGAATATGTAGTAAATGGAACACGAATACCAGTACTCGAATTAAAAAACGGTGAACTATCCCACAGTATGGATCATCCAGATAATACCGTAAAATGCGCCACAAGATGTCAACCTATACGGGGAAGCTTTGGGTAGTATCGTCAATCGCCTGTTTATCGCATCCAGCACACGTTGAAGATCGATGCCGGTGTTCACGTGAATATGGGAGTTCACTCTGTAGTCTCGCGGAACTTCCAATGCACGAGTTATAATTGAGAGAATAGTCGTTTCTTATAGAACCCCTTCCAAGTTTCTTGCTGCTGTCATCGGGTTCAACGTCAATAGCTGGATCATCTTCGGGGATATTTGTACAAATGCAAAGCGTTCTAGAATAAGGCTAACGTTTCTGATAGGAATTACACATACCTCCCTCCCCCCGTTCTGTACTACTCAGCGAAATGGCTTTACAAATAACAGGATGCCCATTTTGATTCAGAAAAAGCACCAGGCATCAATAGTTGAAACAGTGAGGGTTTGACGAAATTAGCGTTGAATTTCAGGAGATTCGATGGATCATATAAGGTTCGTTCACGATATTTTTCCAGATAAACCCATTCACAGATAAGAACAACAATTATTCGGCAATGTTGTAAAATTGATCTTGTAAAGGAGCACATCTCATTCAAGCAGGTTGGCGGGTCAGTTTTCATCGAATAATACGGCTGATAAATCCCTAGTTTGAATCTACTGCCAATAACCACAAAACCAAGACATAAGCTGGGTTGCCAGAATATTAGGTTGGGGAAACATTATAGTCATAAAAATTATAAAGTAATGCAGGTGGTCGCTTGTTATGCTAGTGCCTGCTGAAAGTATGAACCGAAATATCTTGTCGGAATTCGACACCAATAAGTCCAGAAGGAATAAAGTTTATCAGCTGAAACACTGGAGAAGGTACATTACGGCTAAATGATAAGAAACCGCACAAAAATAGTTTGAAAGGCGGTTTGATGACTGTAAGTTCACGGGAACTAAAACATCGAAATTGGTGAATATGCTTTCCTAAGGTCTAACTTTGTAAAATAGCCTGACCTGTAGAAACGCTTTAAAATGGTATCAGGTAGGGCAACTGATTCGCCACAAAAACTTGTTCATGGTTTATTTATAATCAACACATTTGTTTGGAGTCTTACCGAAAAAACTCAAGGGAATTATAACTGATGTTGTCCAGGAGTTAACAAGCCTTGTCCAGTCAACTTTCGAATAACATTTTTCGCCGTATCGCGAAAAGCATAATACAGAATAGGCCACGTCGGAATTGTCTGGTCGTCCTTCAATTCAAGTTTAACTGGCTCCATTTTCATGCCAACTTCAGTCTTTTAGCAAAGTATACTTAATTCCTGAATACTTGCTTCAAAGTAATCAGTAAACAGTACGGAAAGCCAAATAATATTAGCAACTACTGACAATCATTGAAAGGTCCTATCTCCTGGGAGAGTTGAATAACATTACATACAAAAGTACGTAGTGAATGACGAATAATTCCTCGAATTGGCACGCAATCCGGTTCAGTAGTATAACCCGGAAATGATCGCTTAAAATCAGACACAGACATACACATAAGCACGGTTTATTGAAGTTATCAAACTTCTCTGCATACATCAAAATTAATCTTCCTGTTGTCCACACATTAGCAAGATTAGCGGGACGTGAAAGGAAAGATGTGAAGTAAGTTTATTTTTTAGTGTTTCCACAGTAGTCTTCACAAGATTACCGATCCAGAGAAGTTTTCGAAAAATTTTGATCGAAGACATTAGGGGACGTATAGTTCATCGGGTGAGCGACAAAAATAGAACGAAAACTCTGTACTGGGAAAAATTCTACACCGAAGAGAAGGAATGTGTGACTAGTATTTTGGAACTTGAAAAAGTTGGTAAAAAGGAAATGCACAGCCTGTATGCGAGAAAGAACAAAATCTTCATAATCAGACGTAGAAAATGCGCACAGATGACTTGCTGACCAAGAGATCATCGTCGTAGAAACTGGTGACGATTATGACATTGCCACTACAATGGAAGAAAACTTCATCAAAATCGGTGGTCAAGTCCGATGCTCTAAATTGTCAATACAATAATAACTCAACACTTCAAAGTGAGCTACTTTAATTATAATCGGTTTCGCGACACAAAAATATAATACGCACGTATAATTAAAGTCTCCCCAAACTTTAGAAAACCATACGGCTTAAATTTTAAAACGGTTGCTTCTTTTCCCGAAAAAACGCTAGATGTTTGTCACCACCATTTCAATTTATTTAACTAGTTAACCGATCATTGCCAAACTGTTTACATTTTAGTCCCTATATGGATAGGTTTAACGACACTTTGTTAATCATGTTCGCGTGCTTTGAGATAAAAGCTTGTGGGTTTCGGGCTGTGTCGTAGGTAAACGAGACCAGTTGAGTGAATACACATGGACCCTTCATACTGATACAATTGTCAAGTATATTTACGAAACGACCTTAGAAGATTTGGAAATTACCGTCACAACTTGAATTTGCCACACAGACTTAATCCCATTTAGTGTTCAGGGAGCACAGCAAAAAGCTGAAAACAGAAATAGGTTAGGCTTAAGACATCATTTCTCTCTTGCTTGCGTGCTAAAGAATAAAAGCATGTATATCACAACTGTTGTATTCTAAATGAAGATCTTGACAATGAGGAATACAAGCTAGTGACTGTAGAAAGTCTGAATTCGCTCAAACCACGTAAACGATGAAATAATAGGACAACGGAAATGTTTTCTGTACCTAATCAACTGGTTCGGCAAAGAAATGCTATCCACAGTTATCAAAACGACTGAGAAATCAATAACGAAATAATAAACTCAACGGAAAACTGATAGTTCAGTCGACCTCAAGGATAGCAGACAACCATAAAAACCGGCAACAAGTTACAATAGGTATCTGTCTGCTAGCGAATTGCAGCTAAGCGACATTAGTGGTGACGACTATCCGGATACAAGTCAAACTCGACACTGACCGATAGGATAAAAGCTATTGATCACAACGCGAAAGTTATTCGTGAAGCTCGAAATGTCCTATTCGAAACAGTGACTAGATTATTATAACTAATTCCGTTTCGTGTGGATGTCATATCCTTTCAAATAAGCCGAAATTTATGAGAAAGAAAAATGAGTTTTACCGAGAACTCAGAAATTGCGCATTAGCCAGCAAGTAGTAACTAGACTAATTGGCACACGGTCAGTCGTACTTCTATTCTACTTCCAATGAAACTCAACATCGACATTAGCTACCTATCCGAAGCATCGCCCATTAATTTACTCGATCAATTTTCGTTCGGTCTGCCTAAATCATTTCCAGCGCTGGTCGAATCCAAGAAAAACATGGAATCTCGACACCTCATTTGTTAGAGGTTATTTTAGACTTCTAGTGTGCTCATCAGACCGCTCTGTACAACAAGTACTTGCTCGGTAGATTATTGGAAAAAGCAGGATGCTTAATCAGGGAGCAAATTAGAAAGGACAGAGTGTGGTTCGCGGTTGTTACATGAATGGTGAAAATCTTCAATCATTGGTGGCTGGAATGAGCAAATCCTCCTTATGAATCTGCGCGTCGGATTCCAAACAGCTTGCAGGCTCGCACAACTATTCACACAAGGTATGGGTGACGAGGGTCATCTTTCAAGAGTGGTGGTATGATTGGTATGGAAGAATGGCAGCTTAATTGTGGTGGATTATCAAGCGGGAGGTGAGAGTATTCCAACACTTGGCGGAATACCTCAACGCGGGGGGAGGTCCGTCCAAAAGCCCACAGCGAGCAGATCGGGGACAACGTGGGCGACCGGATGAGTCATCGCTCGACTGGATCGGATCAACGGGCGAGGCATGGCAGGCAAAATAGGATGGATGACCTGATCGGGGGCGCGGTTATTCCAACACTCAAGGAATATCTCGACACGGTCGCGGAATACGGTCAAAGCCCACAGTGGATAGATTGCGGACAACACGAGCGACCGGACGAGCTATCGCTCAACAGGATCGGATTAACGGGCGAGGAGTGGCAGGCGAAAAACCCCCGGTAGAAGGCGCCGATCACACACGTAAACCGGGCAGAAGTGCACACGACGCGTGAACGGAAACCTGGACGTGTTGTGGACTGGATTGATGACTCATAAACGCGAGCGCGTGCGCAGCGTGGTAACTAGCGTGTTGGACAATAAAGATTGTGCTTTATTGGACGCCTTCTCGCTACACTGGTGCCGTGCCCTGAACACAACGCAATGAAGTTGCCATGGCCAAGCCAATTTGCGGACGGAGACGTGGAAGAGTGGCTGTCAGAATTTGAGGCAATTGCAGCGTGCAACGGATTGAAAAGCGAGGCACAGCTTTTGACAGCATTGGGAACATTGCTCATCTACGACGGCAAAAAGCTGTCTATGCCCTTGGTACAAGCAAAATAAAGACCGCAACAACGGATTCAAGAACCGGGCGCGTAGTGCCAAAATGATACAAGAATTTACAAAGGAACAAGACCGACAACGGGCAATGGATCGTTTTTATGGTGCCGGATTTTGCGATACTCAAGACCCCCTTGTTCATTATCAGCACTTATTGCGACAATTGACGTTGGGTTTACCGGAGGCAGATGAGAAAAAGATAAGAAAACGAAGGATAGATTGGTGAGGGAGCGGTTTATCCAAAGTTTACCGCCGGAGCTGCAGGATAGAGTTAGGATGGCTGAATCTTGTGGGGTCACGGACATGGAACGACTGATCGGAATTGCACAGCGTCTGCCCGTACAGATGCGAGTCGGAAGGCTGGAAGTCAAGGAGCTGGAAGAGAAAGTGGAGCAGTTGACGCAGGCAATGGAAGGCTTGAAGTTGAACGTGCAATCAAGAGAACGCCAAGTCAGACGAGTACGTGAGCAACCTCACCGTAATCGTTGTTTTGTTTGTAATGGGGTGGGACACTTTGCCCGCCAGTGCCCTAACAGACGTTTTCATCCTTGTTTTTCGGTGATAACGGGTTATCGTGGGGCCGTTCCACGGGTAAAGGTTCTGATCGAGGGTGAACAAAAGAGTGCGATAATAGATACGGGGGCGGGGGCGTCGATTACAGGCAGAGTACGAGGATTGCCCGTTAGGTCCGGTAACTGGCATGTAGTTACGGTCGGAGGGACGGCGTTAAAGGCACTGGGGACGCAGAACGTTGAAATTCAGATAGGTGGTATCAGGCTGCGCCACGCAACGTTAGTAATTGACAATGTGAAAGAAACGATAATAGGCGCTGATTTGCTACGTCGACTGAAAGCAAACATAGATCTGGAGAGGAACGAGTTGCGCGTTGATGGCGATGTCGTAAAGCTCCACCGTGAAGAGACCAACGAGCAGTGCCGAGTGTGCAGCGTCTCAGTGAAATCCCTGCCAGAGTGTCCGATCCCTGCCATCAGGCAATGTGTTAATGACTTTGCTGAACTGTTTACTGATGCGGATGATCAATATGGATTTTGTACATGGATGGAACACTCAATTGACCTACAGCCGAATGGAGAATGCAGACCGGTGTACCGCAGAATACCGTTCAAGTTGATTCCGGAAGTGGAAAAGCAGTTAAAGGAGATGTGTTGGAGAAAGGAATAATTCAACGGACAAGCAGCCCATTCTCGTCACCAGTTGTGTTGACTAGGAAGGCGGATGGAACCTACCGATTTTGTGTCGATTTCAGAGAGCTGAACCGAGTGACGATCAAAGACGCGTTCCCGATGCCTCAGATGGAGATCTTTGCGCACTTGCACGAAGCTAGAGTACTGTCCCTCATAGACCTACGTTCCGGTTACTGGCAACTACCAATGGCACCGAAGGACAGAGCGAAGACTGCCTTTTGTGTGAACGGACAGCAGTACGAGTTCCTCAGGATGCCGTTTGGTCTGTGCAATGCTCCAGCTACCTTCAGACGTCTCTTACTTCGCATTCTGGAGGATCAGGAAGGAGTAACCGTATACGGAGACGACATTGTTGTATTCTCCAAGACAGTATCGGAGCACGTAGACCCCCCCCTCCCCCAAGGAAAAATTTGGGGCCCCCGCCGGGAAAAAAGGCCGGGGTTTTTTTTTTTTTTTTTTTTTTTCTTGTTGCAACGAATCAAGGCAGCCGGCCTAAAACTGAGTAGTAAGAAGTGCCAAATAGGCCGCAGTTCAATCGTTTGCTTGGGACACACGGTTGGTAATGGGAAAATCCAACCACTGCCAGAGAAGTTAACAGCCATCAAGAACTTCCCAACACCAAAGTCGAAGCGGCAACTGAGATGTTTCCTGGGAATGGTCGGTTACGATTCGAAATTTACGCCAGGGTTCTCCCAGAAAGCATATCCACTGTTCCAGCTGCTGAGGAAGGACAGAAAATTTGTGTGGAATGAGGACTTGGAGGTGGCGTTCAACGAACTCAAAGCAGGAAGCTACCGGCATTCGACGGTGCTTGACGATCCCCAAACCGAATGAGCCATTCACGGTGTCAGTTGATGCAAGTGATATCGGAATCGGAGCAGTTCTTTCACAACCGTCGGGGACAATTGAGTATGCCAGCCGAGTACTGACGGAAGCAGAGAGAAAGTATTCCACCACGGAGAAAGAATGCCTAGCTATCGTCTGGGCGCTGGAGAAGTGGAGGACCTATTTGATAGCGACCACCTTTCATGTTGAGACCGACCACAAACCCCTGATCTGGCTAAAGACGGCGAAGGATCCGCGCGGACGACTGGCACGCTGGGCACTTCGACTGCAAGAGTTCAACTTTACCATCGGACATGTCAACGGCACGAACAATGAGGTACCTGATGTACTGTCGCGACCGATACAAGAAAGTGAGCTGCCGACTGAAGCCATACCCGTGAACGCAGTATTGGTTGCCGATAAAGACATCTTGGTCAATCAACAGCAAGACCCTCAAGTACGCGAAATATGTGAACATTTACTGGCAGGTACCAAACCCAAGACGTTGACTTCGGGACTGAACGATCTGTTACAGATCTGGGACCGGCTACACCTGGAGAACGGTCAACTCGTCATCGATGTGGAGGTGCAGAGGGGCTTCGACCTCGAAGACTGCCATTTATTCCGGTGGACCAGAGGGAACGTGTGATTCGACTGGCACACACAGATGTTCACATGGGACGAGAACGCGTGTTCGAACTGCTGCGGCGAAGGGTATTTTGGCCCACGATGCGGAAAGATGTGATTGATTTCATTCGAGCCTGTCCCCATTGCCAACAGAACCGAGAGACAATGACGACAACACCGCCGATGCAGTCGATCGTAACAGAGGAAGCCGCGCACACCTGGGGCATAGACATTTTTGGTCCGCTCCCAACAAGTCCAAATGGAAATCGCTACATAGTTGTTATGATTGACCATTTTACACGATGGGTGGAAGCCATTCCAACGGCAGATCAAACGAGCGGAACGGTTGCACACGTTTTTGTGAACAATGTCCTGGCTCGCTTTGGAGTACCCCACAGAGTTATCACGGACCAGGGCCCGTGTTTTGAGGGGCGGCAATTTCAAGAGATGCTGAAGAATTGGGGGATACAGCGCCTGAGAACATCGCCGTACCATCCACAAACGAACGGGTTGACGGAGCGGTTCAATCGTACAATGAAGGAATGGCTGAATAGTAGAGGTAATAACTGGGAAGAGGGACTACCGGATGTTTTGTTTGGATATCGCACGACGAAGCATGCAACAAGTGAGATCACATACGGGAGGGAACCAAGGATTCTCTTGGATGTCTGTGTGTCCAGAGACAGAGAGGGGCAATTAGTGCCGCAAGAACGACACCTGGAACACCGTGCGCTTGAACGGACAACAGAAAGACAACGCCGAAATAAGCAAGCATATGACGTGAGGCACAACACATAAATGGCGCCCGTTCAGGATCGGAGACCAGGTGAAAGTAAGAGACTACGGTCGACCAGAAACATCCGGCCCCGGCGCAGGAAAATTTAGAAGGCGGTGGAACGGACCATTTACCATCACGAACTGCAGGAATACGAGCTTCCAAATTAACCAAGGTCCTCGCGGGCGATGGATCAATGCTGTACACTTGGCACCCTGGCACACTCGCAGCAAGTTCTTTAAAGGAGGGGCGAGTGTGGTGGATTATCAAGCCGGAGGTGAGAGTATTCCAACACTCGGCGGAATACCTGAACGCCTCTGAAATGCACTTCTGTGAAGGGCTAGTAGGTCAAGGAATTATACGGTCCTTTAAATAATAAGTCTAGAAGCTTCTCCTTGCGTATGTCGCGACACAGATGGAGGTTGATGAGGAATGTAGCGCCGCATTGCAGTTGATTAGCCGTGCGTGGTATGAAATGCATCCGTAGCTTTGTTAAACGGATTTTCAATTGCTAGTTTCTAGCAAAGACCTATTCTAGCCGCTGCTGATGAACTGCAATACGATCTAACTGTTCGCTTTCATTTTCGTGTGGAAACCGATAGCAAGCTATTTTGATAGCAAACATGGAACTTAAAATTGACACTAGTGAAGTGATTGCTCACATGTTTAGCCCATTCAGTTTTCTCTATACGTCAGGAACCAACATATAATCCAGCATAATTACTGCTGAAAGATAGACAAGGAATAATCTGCCCAGCTGGACAATGGTCCATCTGGTCAATATCCGAAAAATGTCATTGAATAGGTACAAAAAGCATTGCATCGACTGAAAGGGTTTGTATTTCCACGTGGGCCATGGGTAAAGCGAATGGATCAATGCGTTTAACTGCACGTTGAATGTTCAAATTTCTAAGACAACGCTCAAAACGTAATATACAGTTTATGTCCTTTCATGAGTAAGTCATCCTGAAGTTGACGTTCGGCGTTTTCGTATACCCACCAGACCTATTCCGTTGCGTTTAAGAAAGTAGGCGTCGGACTAATTCGCGGGAAACACACCAGACCTGCTTGATCTTAACCCAACTGGAGTCAAGCCACAGCAATGAGGAAGTGGTCGGGGTCTTTAGACGATGTGTGCCGAATGAGTCCCAAACAGCGGTCATCTGTAGGTGTACTTTTGCATGTGCACATGTGTGCAGCATTATTTTGGTTTCCCGAGGGGAGCCACACTGTGGTCTTCACCGTACATAGCTTACCAACTGAAATGAGTCTTTTTAGCATAACTAAATGCCAAGGATGATCAGTGGCCAAAGCCCACCAGTAAGATGAGTTTGTTAAAGAATGGTCTATTATCCTAAGAAGTAGTCTGGGCTGACAGAACTCTGTTCGGTAATCCACGGGAGCATGCCTAACACTATGTATCCAACAAGTGTATGGCATACTTTTTCAATGGGACGGTTTGACTAAAAACGAGAATCAATTGATCAAGTTATTACCTCAACAGTTTAGCCGGAATCATCCGATCTGAAGTATCTGCCTGGATCAGCGACTGCCAAGTGTTAGTTGACCCAGGAATCACGAATCCGAATTCGAATGTCCAGTCTAGGAACAGAAAGGAAATAAAGATAGCGGATTTTTCTCTTATTAGTACGAGCCACATGGTTACGTCTCAGATCTGAAGTCAAACGCTGGTAACTCAAGGCGCAATTAAAATTCAGAATACCGCTGAGGAGGATTTGTACAATTAAATCAGTAAGACTTCACGGTCAGTTTCTCGAAGACAGCTGAAACAGTAAAACGGTTGTATGATTTGCAAGGTAGGTACGTATTCTAGAGACAAAGCATTACTACCATATGATGGTACCAAACGAAAAACAACGGCAAAACATTGCAATCACCACTGAGTGCTCCTGCGACTGTAGGCAGTGCAACCTGGCAATTTCCGGGTAGACTGTTAGCTGACAATAACAGGGTATCAGCAAATTACATATCACTAATATATTAGAAGTCCCGTAACGAGCGATGCTCATAGAACTGGTGACCGAGCGAACAACACCCTCGGTTCGCAAAGAGGGTGGCCGCAGGCTGTAACCTCGTACAGACTTTGTTCGCATACTTTCACCCGAGGACGTAACGGGTTGTACAAACTGGGGGTGACCAATAGGATTATTGTAGAAATCAGTTAACAATGAAAGATTTGGGGTTTAGTAAAAACTGGTCGGTGAACATCGCAGTTGTTTGTCCAACCCAAACCGTCTCAATTGTGTCATACAAGGGTTGAGCCCATTGTTAAAGAATACCCTAATTACTAACTTGTCCATGGCCATAAATATTGAGGGGTATGGCAGCTAATTGGATTGTACGGTGTGAACATTCTTGTTGTTTGACTGCGTTATCTATGAGGTGGTTAATACAAATGAAACGAGATAGTGAGAGTCCCCAGAAAGTCGGCTGTCGTGTACACACTTGTTTTCGCTTGCAACAAGGCTGCCCGTCCGCAAAGTGCTTTCTAATTCGAGTTAAGACATAAAGCTTTAGGAAATAAGTAAGATTCACTCCTTTAATTGGCTTCTTGGCTGCGTGCCAGTTAAGCAACAAAGTTAGTCACCAGCGTGCTGCCATTGACGGTGACGCAAAAAGGAGAATAATAGATGTTAACAACAAATATGCAGTCAGTCATCATCATCATGACCACAAGGTACTGTTGCTCGGGCTGCCGCTCACCTCAACAGTGACGTGGAATATCCTAGAAGACGCTACTAAGACGGTTGAAAATTAATAGAAGTCTAAGCGGAAGAACTAGAAATGGTATGGATGCAGGTACGCCATTGACTGCGACACGCTGCCATCTCGGATAGCGTCTCTAACCAGCGGTTTGAGTGATCACGAGGACCCCATCCAGGCAGGCGACACCTACCACTCAGTCAGGGTCTTCATATTTCGTGACCACGTTGTTGCTTGACCACCATGTGGTTTCACCCAACTGTTGGTGGTCTCAGTATATAATGCCCGGTACGGTAAACGCTCAGCTGGCATGCGGAGTACGTGACCTAACCATCGCAGGCTGTGCAACGTGAGTAGTTGACCGATCGATCGCGCATCCCGAGCGTTCCGGAATACGCGCCGGCGAACTGCCGCATTGCTCACGCGATCAGTCCACTTAATGTGGGCAATTTGGCGGAGACAACGATGGTCAAATACAGCAAGCTTGTTGATATCTTCCTTGCGAACAGGCCACGTTTCCGAACCATAGAGCAAAACAGAACGTACACAAGCATTATATACTCTTCCTTTCAGCGACAACCGAACGTCTTTTCGACGCCACAGATGACGCAGGTTGGCAAAGGCAACTCGTGCCTTTGCTATCCTCGCCGATATCTCATCAGCATCATCATAGACAGCAATACATCGGTGGTGGTGCGAGGTGGACAGATGATGACCTGGCGTAGACAAATGAAATCGTTTACGAAGGGGTTGGCTACTGTAGGTCGGGTTCGTCTCCCGGGCTGGGGCCCTCGCGACTCACAGAGTCGGTGGCTTGAGACGTTAGGTGAGATGGCGGCTAATCGAGCTCAGTGGCGTGAATGCTGTCGTTGTTTGGCCGAGTTGTCTGTGAAGTGAGTGCACTTAATGATGCGGGGCAGTGAAAGCCGTAAGGAAGCTGTCTTGCTGATGACGCCTTACTTTCACTTACAGCTCGGTTGTTTGTTTGCAAGGTGTAGGCGCCTTGATGTTGTATGTTTGAATATAGACGTAGCTATTTTTAGTAGTTAGGTCCACTTCCCCTCCCTCTTTTCTTCTTTCTTCCTATATAAGTTTTTTTCTTCTTTGTTCTTCGTGGTTGTGTGGCAGTCAAGCATCAGTGTGA